>OX370996.1:5215727-5371175 GCA_947308005.1 Yponomeuta malinellus
CTTTAACATTAAGGATTAATTGGAAGACAAAGATGTCTGGCTTTAGCTTCTTCCCCGCATAATCTATTAATGTGAAACTAACAGCTTTGTCGTTCATTAAGTAAACATTTTGTTTTTATAACGAATAAAATGTTTTGAATTTGACTTGCTCATGAACCTCTAATCATGATGAGGTAGAGCTTCTACATAGATTAGAGGTTCTCAAACCTGTTTCGTCCACCTCCCATTTAGATAAAAAAATACAGATCCTCTTTTTTTACTTACACGGTTGCGCATCTTAAAAACACATAATTCCAAATATGATTTAAGTATTATTGCTCATATCATATAGGCTCTGATGTATTAAGTTTAAGATGATTTGAGAAAATATGGTCAAAGTGGAGTTTTTTGCCGCTGCCTTTTTCTCCACTGCAAATACGGCCCGGCTAACACAGTACATTGACATTCAGCAAAATAAATTATTGATTTCTGCTATGAATAATATACACGTTGGAATTGCCGTGGAAGACTCGATTTTGACACATATTTTTCTTTGTAGTACAGAGCATAGAGAGCTCTGTTGTTTTCGGCGTCACAGTCGTTGACCAATCGCCTCAATAACGTGTCTCTTCTCTCAACCTTCCAGTTGTGCGGTTGAGGAGGAGCCAGCATCATGGGGAAGCTGCTGTCGAAGATCTTCGGCAACAAGGAGATGCGGATACTGATGCTGGGCCTCGATGCGGCCGGCAAGACTAGTATCCTTTTACCAACAAAGCAAATTGACCACTCAGATGACTCATGAATGTAGATGAAGCGATACAATTCCCGCTACGGGCCGAAGTATTTACCAATTTCAAATTCCAGCGTTTACGAAATGTCATTCGTGCTTTCGCCGCTGCGTTAAATGTTTTTCCTACTTTTGTAAGAAATATAACTGATGTTTTGTCATTTAAAGTTGTTGACAGCAATCATAGAATCTTATCATATTTAGCAACTTATGTAGTAGGTTTAAGATGATTCGAGAAAAGATGGTCAGAGTGCAGTGGTTTTTCCCGCTGTCTTTTTCTCCATTGCAAATACGGCCCGAAGCCAGCGGCTAACATTGCACATTGACATTCAGCAAACAGAATGTAAATTCTTTACGTTGAAATATTTTTTTGATATCGGATTTCTGATCGCCTAGTGACTCCAAGAGTTCGTGACCCAAGATATTTAATCCGGCAGCCCCCAATATTAAGTCGGGTCTCAGGTAACTTAAAAACGTTTTCCGTAGTTCACACAAAAAATACTGCCCGGCACTTATTGCACTGTTATGTCAGTAATCGTGAAACCCACGGAGACCCGGCTTAATATTTACGTAGCGCGTAAATCATGTCCCACACTGTTTCATGTATTGTTGTCAATTTCACGCTCGCCCGGCCGGCCAGTGGAGGCACGCGTCATTTCTATATTATACAGTCGCGTACTAATACAACGTGAGATGACTTAAGGGTCAATTTAGCGGATCTCATTGGTTGCGAAATGCTAATATCTCGAGATAGTACTGTGTGGCAAGAAATACATTTCTTGTGGCGAGAACATGATAGATTGTAAACAATTACATTGCGTTGACGATAGATACCAAATCGGCTTGGCAGGTGTTTCAAAGAAGAAGCTTAAGTAAGCTTTGTCTCTGTTCAGCCCCTATATTACGCGCACCAAATCCTAAACGATTCCAATCGTCTAACTGTCAAATTAGTATAGAATTTGAGAGTTAGATGATTGGAATCGCTCAGGATGTGGTGTGCAGGATATGGTGTGGTGTGGAGGATACGGTACCCGGCTGCCTTCGACTCTTTATGCCTCCATGTTCTCTTCATGATATTCATAGCAACTTTCCTTAACCACGAGTCTTCACAGCTATTTTATACAAATTAAAATTAGGCCAGTCAGTCACAACGATACCGACGGTTGGCTTCAACGTGGAGACTGTTACATATAAGAACGTCAAATTCAACGTGTGGGACGTCGGGGGGCAGGACAAAATCCGACCGCTCTGGAGGCATTACTACACAGGTGAGGCCAATTACTTTCTTTCACCCCCAGTAGCGTATCATCATCATCATCATCATCATCATCAGCAGCCCACCGCTGGCCCCTGCTGGGTATACGCCTTTTGCCCTAAATGACATCTGCGTCACGGTCCGTTGCTATCGGTATCGCTGGACTCTGTATCCATGGACCCTCCGTCGACCCAACGACATCGTCCGTCCGTCGGGCCGCTGGTCTGCCATTGACCTTCGTACTATTCTCGGCCGCCACTCTGTGATTGCCCTGGTTCACCTGCCATCTTCCCGCCTCGCCAAGTGTCCCGCCCATTTCCATTTCAATCTAGTACATAAGGAGTCTAGTAGCATTTACCGTTAGGAAATGGTAATTGTTTTCGCCTTCAGATCCCCTAAGTTAGCTAGCTAGGAAAGTTAGCTCGGATACTTTTAGTCCGGTTGAGTGGTGGTAGCGGAGCGGTAGAATCTTGGGTTCGAATCCCGGCATGTACCAATGACTTTGTTTTCTAAGTTCTAAGTAAACATTTGTGAAGTTATAGTCGCAATAAACTACTCGATAACGGTGACGCAAAACATCGTGAGGAAACCTCAGCGCTTGAAATTGCCAATCCGCGGTAGGCACGCGTGGTGATTAAGTTCATTTTCTCTCTGAGAGAAGGCATGTGCCCTGCAGTGGGACTTATATATGCTACAAAAAAAAAAAAACTGTCCGAATTCAACGCGAACAAAGTCAAGGGCACAGGAAGTGAATAGTAGATCCTGATAAAACTAGATTTGTCTACTAATATTGTGCGTAGTGTGTCTGACCTAAAAATGTAGCGTAATAGCTAAACTGGAAACTCCCCATAGGGTTGTGGTCGGGTATAGTCACCGAATATAACCGAGTTGGTGTGTCCCTCGCGATTATTTATTAGGTAAATTTAATTACCTTTATTTCCTTCTCTGAGGTGTCATAGTCGGGTGTATTTAATGGATGCTTTTGAAATTATAGAATAGTAGGTCGCCCACAGCTGATAATTTTTCTTTTAAAGTCGCCCGTAACGTAAGTGAATAGAGTGCATGTATCTATTTATATAGGTTGATGCTGTCTAGAAGACAGAAGCGTAAACGAAACATGTCTTGTTTTATATTGCATAAAACCTGGGTTTTATATTTACAGTAGAAACAATTTTCCGGTGATGTTTGAAGTAGCGCTGGGGATATGGTCGATAGACATGCTACGTCTAATCGTCATTTTCTAAGATCAGAAATTGTATCTATCCAGTGCTCGTCTAGATTAAGAGGCATTACGTCCAATCTTTTTACTTTCACAAGAAAAAGATAAAATCCCGCGTAAATTGCACTCAAAGAAGCAGCGGAGCTGGCTGGGACTGAGTTGTTTAAAAATTCAGTTCCGAGTGGCGTGTAAATAAACTAATGCAAAACATGTTAATACTATTACTAGTGTAGTGTAAGTCAACATTGCTACTAACATTATATGCGTATTGCCTATAATAAATAAATAAATACATACATACATTTATCGCATCGTAGTATCAGCTCTGAAATATACATAACCCGTCACTATTTTTCTTAAAGAAAAGAACGTAAGTTTTCAACTTGTACTAGTGGAGATGGGGCTCGTGTTATGCAAATTAATTAAAAATAAAATATTTGATAGTCTTAAAATAGAATCATTGAAAGAAAATCATTCTTTGTCGTAGTAATAAATTACCACAGACCGTCTACAACAGCTATCGAAGCAACTTGCGCTCTATTTCCAGGCACCCAAGGGCTAATAGATAATAATAACATAGTTTATTGACAACCAAAGATATAGTCTTCGAATCCTTACATTGTAAGATGTGGAGATGTGACATAACATAACACTGACTGAAAATCAGCGCTGCGGGATCACTTCCTCAGCACAACGCTGAGTCAGCTGCCTTTTGTGGCAAGTTAGATACACCACAGGCTACATCTATGGTCCAGTTTTATTTATTCCTTTTGTCTGTTGTGTATTTACTTTTCTTTCTGTTGTTGTGCATATTATGTTACTTATCTGCTTATTTTGTTTCTGTGATGTATCTTGTTGGTATAATAAATGTCTTTCTTCTTTTTTTTTTTTTTTTTTTTAAATTAATTAATTAATTAATTAATTAATTAATTTATGACTTACCAAAATATCACAATTGTCAAGTTTAATTCTGCATGACAATACACATTAAAATACAAACAAAGAAATAATATAATCGTGAGACATGCAGGGATTTCAAAGAACTTTGTTTAATATTAGACAATAATGCTGCCCAGACTAAGATTAAGATTATCTTGTTTTCTGGGCAGCAAGTTTGCGATAAATTACTTGCACAGTCAGAAGAATTGATTACAAATAATAATATTCGCGGTGGACTGCGCGGACCCCGACCGCCCCACGCGACTAACGCAGCAACTTGCGCTCTATTTCCAGGCACCCAAGGGCTAATATTCGTGGTGGACTGCGCGGACCGCGACCGCATCGACGAGGCGCGGCAGGAGCTCCACCGCATCATCAACGACCGCGAGATGCGCGACGCCATCATACTCATATTCGCGAATAAACAGGACTTGCCTGATGGTAAGTTTCACGTCACACATTTTTTTATTTATACAATTGAGTATGCTTGTTGATTAATATAAATAAAAACGCGCACGAAGGGTTCCGTACCATTATCTTTACAACATTAGACACAAAGATAAAAAAAACAGCAAAAACATCACGTTTGTTGTATGGGAGCCCCCCTTAAATAATTATTTTATTTTGTTTTTAGTATTTGTTGTTATAGCGGCAACAGAAATACATAATCTGTGAAAATTTCAACTCTCTAGCTATCACGGTTCTTGAGATACAGCCTGGTGACAGACAGACAGACAGACAGACGGACGGACAGACAGCGAAGTCTTAGTAATAGGGTCCCGTCTTTACCCTTTGGCTACGGAACCCTAAAAGTCGTTCAAGATTTTTTTTTTGCTGTAGTGTCTGCTCTAACAAAACCCCGGGTTACACCACATTTTTATAATACTTTATTTTTCTGAGATTCTCGATATCTTCTATGGTATAAAACCGACCAAGTGCGAGTTAGAGACGCGTACAACATTAGACAAAGATAGAGACAAGATAGATTAGGTCCATTGAGAACAGCGCCGTCTATAGAAACCAACAAGAAGCGTTTAACATGGATATTTAATGACATGACATCGGCGCTGTGAAGGTTATGTACATAGATGGCCGCTAGATGATGAGCGCTGTCTTTGGGTGACGTTTGTTGTATGGGGGCCCCCCTTAAATATTTATTCCATTCTGTTTTTAGTATTTGTGATTATAGCGGCAACAGCAATACATCATATGTGAAAATTTCAACTGTCTAGCTGTCACGGCTTATGAGACACAGTCTGCTGACAGACAGCCAGACGGACACGGACAGTGGAGTCTTAGTAATAGGGTCGCTTACCCCTTTGGGTACGGATCCTTAAAAGAACATAACATAACATAAACTCACGCCTGTATCCCAGAGGGGTAGGCAGAGACCAGGGACTGCCACTTGTTACGATCCTGACAGATCACTAAAAAAAAATGACACTATAATCTGAGTTTAAGTTCTCCATTGATAAAAAATAAGACCTATTTATAAAAGGATCCAATAGTGTACTACATGAAGTAACCAGACAGACCTAACGCAGTTTATCGAAATTTTATGCCATCCACGTTAAAAAAATGCATGCTCGCACGTAGCTTTTGCCCCATTGAATGGTACCTCGTAGAACTGACTGAATGAATAAATCAAATGTTTGCATAAGCAAGAAAACCAAATCCGATTAGGCAAATTAAAATGACATAAGTCATCATTATTGTTAAGAGTGACTCTTCTCTGTGCAGAACAATTAAGTACTGTTGGGTAAAAGAGGAGTGTCAGAGTGAAATTGCTCTAGCGATAAGACTGCCGATACTTATGAAAACTTGAAAGGATAAGTAATAAAAAGCTTTCTTGTATTTCTTGGGAGTAGTGTCATATTATAATTCTTTAATGACCGATCAACTCAAAACATTGTCTCAATCATTACTTATGCACAAAGATTTGTTGGGCAAATTTTTTGCCTACTCCTGTAACGGAATCCGTAAGGGGGCGTCGATTATTAAGGTGAGGTGTTTTACAAAGTACAGTGCATTGTATGATTTACCAACTTAATAAAACCTATTTCGAGCAATATTTTTTTTTCGGACCACTCCAACCCCAATTGGATCACACGTGATTCGACTGACGTCTCCAAAAGCGAAATAGGGTAGAGGAGAGAACACTACTGTAGACGAAAAAGAAAATTTAGAAAACATCGACAAAAGTCGCACTATTCCGCTTTTCACTGTTACGAGATTGCGTACGAATGAAGTGATCAAGCCCACCGCTAGCCATCATACGTTCCACTTCGGTGCATAGAACTTATCTCTAGGAGAGAGTACGGGCTTAATTATATTGTCAATTATACACTTGATCTTATCTGCCGTAGTAACGAGAAAGGTCCCAATGACTGAGGTTGATTACAGGATGTTAACCCCAATTAGAAGTTGTCTTACAACTTATTGTGTTTCTAATACTCTCCTCTGGAATCTTCTGATTTATCAAGACCTAACATTGAACTGTGACCATAGAATCGTTAATATCCTCGCTAGATGATAAGATATCATGACACACTTGTTTGTATCGTTGTTTTATAGATAATTGGCTAAAGGAGAACCACACCGGGGGGCGCATTATCTTAATCGTGTTGATTTTGTTCCTAAGTCGAGACCAAAGCGACGCGTTTGGAATACCATTTGTGTTTTATCAAAACAGTTTTGGCCAATAAATCAAGACGGGTAAGGTAAATACGCCACCCCGGGAGCATTCGTTCGAAGCCAGAAATTGTCCAAGTAATAGTTGAATGAAACTAATGCGTTAGCTATAACCAATGCTGGTAAATTTTAGTTGTGACTACCATCTTTACTAATCGAGCAAAGCAAACCTAGAGTACTAGTTTGTCCCAGTTGTATAATACTGATAGAATAGACATGGTCCAAATGATACAATAGACAAAGACTCGCGCCAACCCGCTACATAAGCGCAGTTTGGGGCGACTCTATTTCTCGCGCGCGGGATAGTAATTAGCATCTCTCCTACAGCACTCGTAATCAAAGAATAGGGCTGAATAACTACTTGACTCTCGCTGACACGACATATGACGGCAATATTGTGGGAGCGAAAGGCAAATAGTTGTTCAGTCCCCTTCTGTAATTGACCCAAAGCTTAGGTTTGTCTCGTCCGCCCATGTTTGTGGTGGCACGTTGGCTCCTAAAGCTTCCTTTATCTCCTCCGCCGCGCGTCGCATTCTTCAACTAACAACTTTCCTGTCCCCATATAATGTTATTTTGCCATTACCCCACGTTCACAAATAGAAAGTTGTTGGTCCGAAGATATACAGAAAATAAAAAACTGAAATAAAAAATAAGCAGCAACCCGACTGCTGAGCAAGCAGGCGGGACCAACCTATCGAGTTACATTGGTGAATTTGGGTCCCACCGGCTTAGTAGTTAATGCTCAGCAGTCGGGTTGTTGGTTTTTTTTTTTGTCTTTTTAGTGATCTTTTAATTGTTTGTCAAATTTGTGCTGATTCTATGTGGAATATGATACTCGCGCAAACACTACGAATCGATTGCGATCTTATATGTCAAAATCTGACCATTGCTTAATGAGTTATGAGGGAGCATAGGATCGGACATACATTCATACATACATACGAGCCAAATGTGTTTGCCCGCCGCAGTCGGTAATGAGTCTCATGGACTTATTCCAATACACTGTTCCGAGTCACGTACGACTCATTGGACAGGGAAATTGTCAAGACTGTGCATTTTTAAGCCTTCACTCCACAATTACAGCGATGAAGCCCCACGAGATACAAGAGAAGCTCGGCCTGACACGCATTCGCGACCGCAACTGGTACGTGCAGCCGTCGTGTGCGACCAGCGGCGACGGCCTCTACGAGGGGCTGACCTGGCTCACCAGCAACCACAAGTTATGAGCTGCGGAGTAGGCGGCCGGCCTGCCGCCTAGCTCCACACACACGGTACGTGAGCAGACTTGGGATTAGTGATGTGAATCGGGACCGGTAAAACCGCTAAAAACCGTTTTTTTTTTCAATCCGATAGTAACAGAATAATTCAAAAACTAATTGATTACTTTTTTGTGTGTAGAGTAGCCAAGAGAACATTCGTGTTGATTTTTAAGATGACACCTTTATTTTCAAAGTAATACATGCGTTAAAGAAAAACCAATACGATTCAATTTATGTTTCAGGAACCAGGAATTGTTTTTTTTTAAGTTGAGCTAGATTTTGGAAGACGTGTTTGTCCCGTTTTTACACGAAAATGATAGTTTTGAAATTTAATTACATGGTTTCATAATGTATATCAATGCGTTCTCGTTACTTTTTACAACTTTGTTCATCATCATCAGCCCCTTGACGCCCACTGCAGGACATAGGCCTCCTTAGTGGTTTTCATAACCGTGAGGAGTTTTGCCATAATCGCCACGCTTGGCAGGCGGGTTGGCGATCGCAGTATGCGGTTGGAATGTCAGGTAGACGCTGCTGCCCGTCTCCTGGTAATTTATTTCCTTAGTCGCCTTCTACGACATCCACGGGAGGAAATGGAGTGACGCTATTCTTAATCCGGCGCCACACGGAAGTGATCCTATAAGGGTTCCGTATTTCCTTTTGAGGTACGGAACCCTATAAAGTACCTAAAACATTTTTTTTTTTGGTGAAAGTAATTGGAAAATACCGGTGTTAAAAATTGTAATCGGCTCACATCATTATGAAATCCATGGATTCCGAAGCAGATGGGACTTGGGGAAACATGCAACCCACTTTTTTATCGTTTATTTCAGAAAAGATCTAGTACATTGTGATGTGAAAAAAAATTCGCCAAACTGTGTAGGTAGCAGGTTTTTGGCGGATAGTTACGCTCTTATTACAATTGTACTTAAATACTTATCTAGTTTTATTTTTTTACTTAGTTAAAATAATAATAATACTTATAATTTTGTTAACTTAATTCCGGGTTCACTTGCTTTTTTTCGGAAGAGTCCGACCAGATTTCGCTCTGATTCGCAGAGTTTAATCATGGTGAGTAGTAATCCGGAATTAAGTTAATAATGTGTAAGTTTTGGCTTACGCCCGCTAAAGTTTCGGCTTTACGCTTGCGCTCGTAAGGCGCGGGCCACACCGATGGCACGTGGGGCGGAGACGCGACGCGTTGTGTAGAGTTCGCGCCCTCGCCTCGTCTTATTGTTATTATCTGTGTGGACTACTTTACCGTATTCTATAGCACAGTCAATTTAATCAATTTTTTGAGCAGCTGTTTCAGTAAATTCAGTACATTGCTTTCATTTATTCATTCACGAAAGGTGCGACGGTGATTTCCATGGACAAAAATAGGCCTCCCTCATGGTTTTCCAAGCTTCCCGGTCTTGTGCCGCCCGCATCTAGCGACTACCCGCCACCGTAACCAGGTCGACAGACCATTTGGTGGGGGGGCCTGCCCATGCTGCGTCGTCCGGTCCCTGGTCTCCAGGTCACAACTTCAACAGCCATCAGTTCTCCGAGCTACGTGCCCCGCCCACTGCCACTTCAACTGAGCAATTCTTCGAGCTATATCAGTAACTCGGGTTCTTCTGCGGATCTCCTCATTCCTGATTCGATCACGCAGTAAACATAACTCTCTCCATTGCTCGTTGGGCGACATTGAGCCTTCTTATGAGGCCCATAGTCAGCGACTAGGTCTCACAGCCATAAGTCGCAGCCTATTCGTATGACTGCAATAAATTATAACCGGCTTTAGCCTATCGTGATTTTTTACCACTCAAATTTTTCTCAACGGAAATCACCATCGGAGCGTTCGTCATTTCAGTACTACAAATCACAAAACAACGTAACATTACTATATAAACTTGGGTCCAGCATGGTGAGGAACAATTATAGGCGAGGGCCACACAGAAAGGACGTGGGGCGAGTCCTCGGAAAAGAGGGACCCGTTGTATAGTCACAGACCACAGAGCGGCCACAGAGCAAGGACTGTGTGGCTCTATAAACGCACGTAGGCGGAATCAGGCGTTTAATTTTTCAACCATTTGTTTCATTCCGCAATTTACTCAAAATTAATCATCTAAACGCAAAATAACCGTCGAATGCCCAATGAATTTATTCGGTTCATGCCTTTAATTTTGAGAGAATGAAAGAAGAGTGAAGCGTCTACACGCAGAATAAACACATTTGGATCACGCACGACATTCCAGTTCGACACCTCCGTATTGTATCATTAGAATGTAATAAACTATCAGAAGATTATTACTTACTACGTGAGAGATAACAAAAGCCGCTTTATGAAAATAACTTTTAAGACTGTTCTTACGTGGAGCATACTGTGTCACTCGCACATTTAATTAAGAACCTTAATTAACAATAAGAGGTCGACGCAAAAATCCATCGCTCAGACGATATGAATTAAGACGATAAAATGAACGTTATGTGCCTTTGATCTCCACTTTAGGAACCTAAATGTAACTTAACATCTTATTTTTAGGTCATCTTCATTAATTGTCGACTTTTTCCCTTCCAGGTGAGGAAAACGATGCCATTTAATTTAAGTAAGCTGCGCCCGCGCTGTCGGATCTAGTAATAACCCGAACCAGTGTCCATCGATGTGTCAACAACCAATAGGAAAATATTAAACGTTTTGCGGTCCGGAGGCCAGACTGCAACAGTGAGTGTCACACAAAAAGACTATTTCATTTATTAATTAGTTAAAACCGTGAACAAGCTTATTGTCACACAAACGAGAAATCAATTATACTATTCCAATATTATTTAACAAATTAAAAAGTTCGCCGTGTCGAAATATTATTTGATTTATTATGATTATTTTTTTATTATGTTTATTTAAAAAGCTGATTACTTAGAGAGTAAAAAAGTTTTTTTAATATAATTTAATGTTTATCTCCTTTGTATGATAATAGGATAGAAATTGGCAGTTTTTAATACAATTTATAGATTAAATATTGATTGGTGAGCTTGTGAGTTGGTATGTTTGAATGGTGTATAATTATTACATAAGTAATCGCACGCCCATGCATAGCTCAAGAGAGTATTATTAATCGCTGGTTCATGTAAACATGTACATATAAATAATTAACGCATTGTGTGGAAATACATTCACACTATTATTTACCGACATCGTAGGACGTGCACAGACAAGCATATTCTCTCCGCGGGCCTACTGCGAGGTAGACGTTACGACGATACGATAGTCGTGTGTAATCGAAGTTTTTAAAAAGAATTAGGTATTACTCCAGGTCACTGACCTCTATGCCACTAATGAAGCTTACAGCTGATGCGCACCAGTGGCGTGATAACTAACTTATGAAATATATTTCATTACAAAGGCATCTCCCCTCTCAGACCAGGTTGTACGGTCGTCTGTGTCGGTCAGACAAATCAAAAGTTAGTTAAAAGCCATATGCTACTTCTCCGGCAAACATTGTTGCCGGAGAAGTGCCGCCCCGCCCAGCAGCACCCGTTCTACCACTAATATTGCTAGTGCTAAAATTTCAACGTCCCCGTGTGAACACTTGCGTAGAGCGGGTGGAAGGTACTTTTACCTTCGTTCACACTAGTTCCAGTGAAGAGCCTAGACAAAGTTCATGTAGGCCTGGTACTGTGTCTTAGTCTTGTATCATCTACAGATTGAGGGGAATTCATTTTAACCTCTCACATTAACGGAAAACTAGTATAAATGCAATTTTGGATGGATGTTTGTCACTCCATCACGCGAGAACGTCTGCACAGATTTTTGTAGGATAGAGAGAAATAGAGAAAAATATCACATAAAATTTCTACGCGAACGAGGTCACTGGCAACTTGTAGTGTTTTTCTGCCAAAGCGGCCGAAAGGGTTACTGTAGCGTCTGGTTCGCGATAGCTCCAAACCGTGGCCTTGAATATTTACCGCGTCTATTATTTATCCAATCATAATTAGATACATATATAGCTGTCAGTGGCTTCAGTGAATGTGCGTGTGCAAATCCTACAGTGCGGTAAACCATTAATATGTGAAGTTTTGTTTTCTTTATCTTACGATTTGTTTGTACACAACGACATTTGCAATGGCATCAGGGCCTAGATTCTGTTAATGCATTGTAGTAACATGACAACTGCATGAACATGGCGGTTTTAATTTCATGGCTGCTTTAAGTCTACGCGGGCACACCCATCAAACCTTCTAGGCGTCAATGGTACGAAAAAACACGTCACGTGACCCGACAGTGTACCTGTCATTATACTACAATGCACTAACAGAATCGAGGCCCAGTTCGTTTGCAATTAGAGCTGTTGAAAGTTCGAATTGTAAGGTTGATCAGCTGTCGTGTGTGCTTAATTTCTGGCACTCCACTTGGCTATTTGTGTTCGCTATCGAACATGCAAACAGAAATAATATACCGAGAGTATATTATTGTAACTTCTGCGTTGAAAAAATCGGTTTGCGGTTACGGTGTTTGTCATTTGCCATGTTTGTAAAAATAGGCAACTGACCTGCAAGTTGAATTTTGAGACGGTAAACAGTAATTGTGTCTCAACTGACTTCATAAAGGCAGTCGGCCGAAACCGGAACGATTCGAGTTGCTGTTTAAAAGTACCCCGGTATTATATTAACAGTCAAATATACTATGAATACATAGTGATTGTTCGCCAAATATACCAGCTAAGAGAACACGAATAGTAAGGTGAAGTGCCACATATTACAATGGATACATTACGTCGCGAGATAGCGGATAGCGTTAGCTTTAGGTGCGCAAAGTGTGATGCTTTCTGCTTTAGATGTCGCTGGGGAGGATGAAACCAGCTAGCGTGTGGGGACCATCTGATTTTGTTAAGGTTATTCCAATAATTATGACTTTTTATTTCAATTCAGTTTTTGTCGAAAATATTTGTCTTGCCTTATTTCGATGTAATGGATCGTATAGGTGTCGAATGTTCATTAAAATAGACGCGTTTGTAACTTTTTAATACAGTTGCTCAAAAGTGGCGTATTGCAGGGACGTATAGCGTTCGGGATGTGGGCTATTACATACTCGAGCTTTTTCTTTATGTACCTTTTCCGAACTCGTGCGTTCTCTTTCCTAACTGTCAAAATAATGTCTATTAAAAAGAAAAGACCAATCACAAAGTGTTTACTAAAAAAATTCATAGAAGTTTTTATGATTCATGCAAATATTTCTAAAAAGAAGCTACTAATTTGTTTCAATATCAGATTTAATGATTTGATTCAATGAGTTAGGTTAGGTTTCACTTCATTTCATCTCATTAAATTTCATTTTCATTTCATATCAATAAAAAAATTCTACTGAAGACTTGGCTGTATGGGCATAGTTCCCTTTGCCTACCCAGAATGGGGGAAGAAAAAAAATCTCTGCTTATATACTTTTACGGTTGGCGCCATTTTCCAAAAATTTTCTTTATTAAATTGCTTCATTTTTCCGCAACTGTATTAAAAATAGTTGTTCAGTACACGTGCGGTACCGTCATTGCAACTTGTTCCGACTGTCAACCCTCACCTTCGGCTGCGCCTCGGCTCGGGTAGACATTAGTCGGAACTCTTTGCAATGACAGGCTTTCCGCACTCGTAATGAAATATACTATTCCTAACTCATGCCTCCGGTCCGTAACCACCAAAGGTCAAAATGCCATAATTTCATTGTGTCTAAATTTCAATTTGCCTTAGTCCCATAATGCCTGAAATGTCAAATGACTTAATTTCAATTTGTCGAAATTTCATTTCGCCATAATCCCAAAATTACTGAAATCTGAAATGGCTTTGTACTCTATTGTCAGAAAAACAAAAGATGAATGATGTACAGTTGCGATCAAACCCTATCACCAATAATTTTAGCCTAGTGAAATGTAACGCAAAGTGTAAGACTTTGCTTAGTATGCTGTAAATAATTATAATAAACAAAATTACCTGTCCATAAGCTAACAAAAATATTTAAACTGAAATCTCCTCAATAAATTAAACGAAATTATTAGCTATCTTATTCGGTACCTAAACGTAATAATAATTACAATGTTTTCCTAAAATGTGATCGGGGTAATGGCGCCCCTTCTTAGTTCTGTAATTTGCTTTGCATATTACATACAAAAAAAAACTATCAAATGTCAAAGTTATCCCACTGTCTGTGAGATTGTCCGTAGCACTAAGCCTGGTGAACCGCTGCAGTTTTTTTTTCAATCTGGTTTTCCAGAGTTAGAACGCTTCACCAACTAACTGCTTTGCAGTTTGGCGAAAATTGTGTGAAAATGAAGGTTTTCTTATACTGAGTAAATAAACGTTAAAAAAAAAGTATTTTCACAATAACTGTACCACATTCACGAGACAATTTGCAATTGTAGTTTAAAGCCATTTCGGATTTCAGGCATTATGGGACTTAGGCAAATTGAAATTTAGTTACAATGAAATCGTGGCATTTTGACATTTGGTCGTTACGGACCGAAGGCGTTTCTCATTACTTATTACGAACTGTATTGTGTCTCACCTCGGCTGTCCCAAAAATAAACACAGTAAGGAACTTTTTATATATTCTTTTTGTTGCACTAACCCGTGCTGAGGACAATTTTAAAAACCTATTTAGAGGCTAAAAATTCCACCCATGCCGGGACTTGAACCCGCGACCTCTGGCTCACCGTGCCAGCGCTCTCCCAACTGAGCTAATGGGCAAGTGCAAGCATCGATGAAATTTCGAGCCTCTTTACAAACTCCTCTGTATTACGTACACGCAGCGACATCTGGCCGAAGTGAATTACATCACTTGCAGCCCCGAGTAACCCACTTTGCAGTTAGGTTTTTACATCGGAATGATATCGCTGTACCTACGTGATTATATATGGTTTTTGTTGCACTAAGGAACTTTTTTTCAAAACCGAGATATTTTCGCTATTGGTTACTGGAACCAACTATTGAACAACTCAGTTTTGAAAAAAAGTGTCCCTTACTGTGTTTATTTAACAGCCGACCTGTTTACTTGTGATATTTTCATTTATTTCTGTTAACAGTTTATCCACGGAGTCGATATTTTTCTACGATTATTTTCTCTACCATTTACGTTTACGGTTGTATTTAAGGTTCTTTGCTAACGTGTTATAATACTCTATAGTTTAGATCGCACCTTATAGCCAGCTAATAGAGCTGCTTTTCCCACAACGACATTTTAATGTATAAGTTAGTTCGGCAAAAACACAGGAGGTAACATGTTCTACCTTTGATGATTTAACGAAATAATGGTGCGATCTTTATTACGTCTCCTAACGTTGGTATTAAATGAAAATATTTATTTCTAGTTTCTTCTCACAAACTAATTGTATGCAAAATTAAAAGTGCAATTAAATTATATATAATAACCACTTAATTAATGCACTTAATCTCGAGTTGTAAAAAGTTTTTTTTTCTATTTATGTTGGAATTATTTCACCTTTCTTAAAAAGTATTTGTTAGTTTTTTTTTTGTATAGTACGAGTTTGTGGGAACGTCGAACGTGTGGGTATGAATTACAGTCTACTGTATAATATTGTAGAAAAGTTATTCAATATAAATTCACACTTAAAATACTGATTGTTTAATTTGCGCTCCTTCCACTAGGATCCCCTATTTTTGCTCCCCCAGGGGATCGAAAAGCACTCGCTATTACACTAGAATCCCCTAGGGGATTTAATGGTACTCCCCCTACAACAATGATAACCTTTTTACACATCACAAAACAAACAAGTTAGGTGATAGTAGGAAACTGAAATACAATTACATAATAACCCTGTTTTATCTTTTGGAGGTTTAGTATATATATATATATATATATATATATATATATATCCTAATAATATTATAAAATATAATATAAATATAATCGTACATACGCGCAAAAGACTGCGGGCGATCAACTAGTATTATATAAGATAAGAATATTCTTTATTGCACACAAGAAGCGAGAATATAATTTTTTATTAGAGTTTTTTTATTTTACCGTACTTTATCTATGCTTAACATTCGTCACATTTGACTACACAATACCTCCTAATCCTAACAGGCCATGTACTCCTGGTACTTATTGGCAAAACTATTCTTACTTTTAGTGGTTTTTGCAAGGCAGGCAGGGTATATAATGTCATGGTACCCACCCATTGGGTGTTCAACAAACCTCTGACAACTTTATGCTGCCCACTTTTAAAACACATCGGGGTTCAAAACAATCTTTTTTTTTTTTTTTTTTTTTGTTTAAAGCTAACAGTAGTAGGTAGCTCAGTAGCAGTAACGCTGAAAAAAAGTGAACTACCCATATAACCACTTCGATATTAGTAACAAGGGAAGTAAGTTTACCCATATTACTACTTCGATAGCCAGTAGTCATACGGGAAAAAAAACTACCTGTGTTACTACTGGTAGTAAGTTTGGTAGTAACACGGGTAACAAAGGGATCAGAGTGTCAAGTTAAGAAGAATTACCACTTTTCTGATTTTTTGTTGCATAAAGTTTTTTGTCATTATAGTTCACAGTTTTAAATTTTCTTAAGAGGGGATCCAAGAGGAGGTCAAATTTGTTGTCTGTTTTGATACGGCGTATTTAAGGGATCGTAATGGAATAGCGAGTGCTTTTCGATCCCCTAGGGGAGAAAAAATATGGGATCCTAGTGGATGGAGTGTTAATTTGCACCTTAAATATGACCGTGAGACCGCTTATACACGGCCGGCACGTTGCGAAAGACAGTGCCAACTGCAGCCTTCGATTTGCGGCGTTTGGGGGACGCCTACTAGACAGTGCCAACTGCAGCCTTCGATTTGCGGCGTTTGGGGGACGCCTACTAGACAGTGCCAACTGCAGCCTTCGATTTGCGGGGTTTGGGGGACGCCTACTAGACGAAAGTGCCAACTGCAGCCTTCGATTTGCGGCGTTTGGGGGACGCCTACTCTAACAGAAATTTGCGCTTTAAAGCTGGTTTTCCTGCGCTCACAATATCTTTAAACGACGATACCTACCCCTATGGTGTATGCGAGAAAAAAAAACATTCCTAATTTAAGTGTAGGGGAGGTAGTCAAAAATTTTTTTTAGATTTTATCCTACCGTTTTGTCGGCGTGATTAATATGTATATCTAGATATGCCAAATTTCAGCTTTCTAGTACTTGTCTTCTTTATACTAAGCCACAGACAGACAGACAGATGGACGGACATGACGAAATTATAAGGGTTATTGAGTTGGCCGGCGCCGACCATAAGACGCTCGAATCGATTTTTATTACTTTTCGTCCTGATATTGTTTGTTTTGAAGTAATTTTGGGTAACAAAAAAACATTTTAGCACCGTATATGCATTTCTAAATCATGGTTAGAATGTTAAAAGCGGTCAACGAACTCCAGACACCCTGTAGTTACCTCAGAATAGTAGTGAAATGTATTACGTAAATAGTCCACCCAGTCATAATATTCAGCATAGGTAGCATGACGGCTCCAGTCGCGCGTTTCATAGCGCTAAATTGTCAGTTTGCCAATGCACTGGAAACTCGCGACTTTTGATGTTTTAATGAGTTTAAAACTCGTGACTCGAGTCGTCATGCTACCAACACAGGATTTGAATTTTTTTACATTTATATTGCGTTGCAGAATTGCAGATTTATTTTATATTGCTTGCAAACTCACGCCTGTATCCTGGAGCTGTAAGTAGAGACCAGGGCTTACCACTTGCTATGAACCCAATTCTTATAATTGGTTTGTTTAAGAAACACAAGAAAGTCCAGTCAAAATCCGAGTTAGATTATTCGTGTATTCATAAAAAAAAAGTAGCTAGCTAACTTTCAAAAAGGCGTTCACCATCCAGCTGAGGTAAGCCAAAAATTTCCTGGTCTGCCTCAATGAGTTCTGCGTTCGTTTGGTTTTGTGTCGCGTTTTCACCTCCACGTGGTCGCGGTGACTTTGCTTTTGGTCCTTGTATTTCATAGTTCTGTAATAGGATTATCTTTTGTGAAATCTTACAAAAAAAGTTTCACATGAGTCGAAGAACCGACAATCGCCGAAACAAAAATTAAAAAACCCCCCGACACAAAAAACTAACTCCTAGTAAAAAGTAAAACCGAATCAATGTCGCTAATTTCAGCCAAATCAAAGCAACAACATTTTTGGCGGCCATTTTTTTCCGCCAATTTGTTTTTGTTTATCGCACTTAAATTTGCCCAGGGTGTACGTTGTTTTAGTCAAAGCACCATCCCTATATCTCTTACCGTTTTGTCAGGCATAAACGGCTGAGTGGATTTTTATCAAACATGGCTAAAAACCATCTCGATCAACCTAGCTTTCAATTAAAAAAAAACCGCATCGAAATCGCTTGATCCGTTTAGGCGCTATGAAGGAACGTACAGACACACAGACAGGCTTCAAACTTATAACACCCCTCTTTGCGTTGCGTCGGGAGTTAAAAATATTCTAGTGGAGACTTAACAGAGAGCGTATTGCCGACCTCCATTGACTAACAGAGAGCTTATTGCCAACCTACATTGAAGCACTTTAAGAAAAAATAACATTTAAATACAAAGTTACCTGGTTACAAAGCGACGGTAGCGTAGCGGTAGAACGCCTCACATTCGGGAGGTCGTGGGTTCGAATCTTGGCATATATTAATGACTTTGTTTTCTAAGTTACGTACCTACATTTGTGAAGATGTAATAGCAATACCATTCGCTAAGTGATAAGAAAAACATCGTGAGGAAACCTGAGGTGTCTGAGGTGTTCATACCTCAGCGCTTGAAATTGGCAATCCGCGGTGGGCGTGTGGTCCGTACGTTCTAAGCCAGCGGCCACAGAGAAGGGACGTGGGGCGAGGGCGCCGAAAAGACGCGAAGCGTTGCATAGAATTCGCGCCAGTGCCCTGCTGCGGGACGCATACATAGGCTACGTAAATTGCATGGTTGGAGTTCCTGCCTCACGTACCTATAGCTATGGAACTACAATCCTCTTTGGCCTGAGGTTTAGACTAAGAAATACTGTCGCATCTGTAGCTAGCACCTAAGGTCTGTACGATTTGAAATCTGTACCTAAATCTTTGTCTAAGCTCCTTTTTGGTGGATGTTAGCGAGTGGTATTGCTACTTTAACTTCACAAATATACGTAACTTACAAAACAAAGTTATAGGTACCTACATACCCGCACTGGGGATCGATCCTGGGTCTCTCGCTTCCAAGTCCAATGTTTTACCCACTAGGCTACCACCGCTCTGATCCAGACCTGATCACGAGCTAAAAATAATTCTATCATAAGTGTGTTTAATGATAACTTCCACACAACACAATCATTTGTCCTGGTTCCAAATTAGGGTGCCATGTGTTATGGTAAACAGGCAAGGACATCATGAACATGGAGAAACAGCGGACCCCAGCGTGAATCGACACCACAACCACTGTTTTGGTAGTCAAAGCGTGCTACCGCTAAATCAACGAGGCAATATTTAACTATTATTAGCAAGTCACATTTACACAAACTTACCAGCTGTTCAAAATTCTAATAATCAGCTTGAAGATTTTAGGTTCGTCTTGGTCCGTCTTCGTGAATAAAATTTGGTCGATAGGTCTTAACTTCTTAAGACAATCCAGTCAATAAATTAAATTATTTGCCGAATCTGTAACGTAAAACCTTCGATTAGCATCTTAAGTAGGTTTCACAGAGCGTTTGTGTCGCCCTGTTACTAAAATGTGATTTTTGTGCTACAAATAAAATAAACGTTTTTCACTTTAAAACGTAATACTTATAGGTACTTAAGGGCGAAATAAGACGGGTTCACTTTTCATTATATTTCATTAATTTAATATTGAATTCCGCTTCGCTAACTCGGATCGAATCATTTAAACACCGTAAACGATCGAATGCCGAATGAATTCATTAGTGAACAGATACAACAACGTTGTATTGATTGTGCACTGCAGTGGCATAGTACGTAAACCGACGATCATATTGTTTTATGCTTCTACATTGTCGCCCTAAAACACTCCTCAAATGTATTTTAAATAGTCTGTGATAAAGTCTTTCTCTTAAGGCTGGGTTCTTCGATATCACCCCTTAATCGGGTGTTTTAAAACACATTTTAATCTCTAATGTTTACTGTTTAAATCTGAGAAAACATATCATCATCATCATCATTCAGCCACAAGAAGTCCACTGCTGGACATAGGCCTCCTCCATGGATTTCCAAAAGACATATATTACTTAGTATTTTCTAACGTTAACACGAGCACTAGACATAATAAAAACTGAATTTGCACAGACATTTACTCGTTTTCACTCAGCGGTACCTACCAATCACTTCGTCCATTTTGATAAAGTTCAAGTTCTAGCCCGAGAGGACCGTTTCTTTCCTAAAATGATACGTGAGGCGATAGAGATCCGCCGGCATCCAAATTTTAATAGAGATCGTGGTTGGAACATAGCTACAGCATGGGAACCAGTGCTTGAGTGCATGAGACCCCCTTGCTAGAAGCGTGGCTGTAGAATTAATTTTAATTTCAATAACTGAATATTTTAGAATTTATATAAAATAATTGTTTCGTACGAGTATATTGAATTTTTAATAACAATAACTAATAATCAATATTTTTGATCTTAATTGTTTTGCCAATACACTTTGTCGGCCCTTGCTGAAAATCAGTGCTGTGGGCAACAGTCCTGCAACAATACGGTATTTGACACGATCAACAATAAATTATTTCATATGCTCGATTAAAACAAAAAATACAAAATATCTCGGAAAATGTATCTATTTTAGACAATTACTAGTTATTACAATTTTTAAATAGATTAAACATAACAAGAGTGCTCTGAAATATGACGTCATAAGCCAGTATTTTCATACAAAATTCCGTTTTAAAAGGTTTCTTTCCTAAAATGATACGTGAGGCGATAGAGATCCGCCGGCATCCAAATTTTAATAGAGATCGTGGTTGGAACATAGCTACAGCATGGGAACCAGTGCTTGAGTGCATGAGACCCCCTTGCTAGAAGCGTGGCTGTAGAATTAATTTTAATTTCAATAACTGAATATTTTAGAATTTATATAAAATAATTGTTTCGTACGAGTATATTGAATTTTTAATAACAATAACTAATAATCAATATTTTTGATCTTAATTGTTTTGCCAATACACTTTGTCGGCCCTTGCTGAAAATCAGTGCTGTGGGCAACAGTCCTGCAACAATACGGTATTTGACACGATCAACAATAAATTATTTCATATGCTCGATTAAAACAAAAAATACAAAATATCTCGGAAAATGTATCTATTTTAGACAATTACTAGTTATTACAATTTTTAAATAGATTAAACATAACAAGAGTGCTCTGAAATATGACGTCATAAGCCAGTATTTTCATACAAAATTCCGTTTTAAAAGTAACTCATTTGATATTTTGTCAAATAAATTGGGTATATTATATTCGTTCACAAATGAAAATTCTTTTCGATATAGGTACCACAAACTTTGTTGTTGACATTGTTGACATTTGACTTTTTTTTGGCTGACAAATGCAAAGACGTAGGTACCACGCTGTACAGGCGCTGTACCGGCTTTTTTTTAATTTTACAATTTTTCAATTATATCTGAAACAAAACTACAGAAAAACCTTTGAGTATTTTTCTGTATTCTGTGAAGCTTAATCTCCAAACGTTTTTTTTTATTTCAGCTTAATATTTTTTTTGAATTATTTTCCACCTTGTTCTGCCATATATATATATATTTCTTTTATTTTTTTCTCTTTCTGTTTTACGTCTTGTATATGTCTATATAAATAAAAATAAATAAATGTATTTCTTCTTCTATCTTTCTATCATTTAAACTGCAACTCACTAAATGTCACTGCTCCGCGTGCTGTACTCGGAGCACTGCGTGATGGTGGACTCGGCGAGGACGTCCTCCGCTCGCGGCGGCAGGATGATCTGCAGCTCCTCGGTGAGCTGCTCCTCGGCAGGCTCTTCCAATTGGGGCACCGGGACGTCCAGCTCGTCGTTAAGGGAGATTGCGCTGAAAAGTACGAGTTTCGATTGTTGCCAAATATTTTTTAGCAGTTTTAGCGGTAGTTTTATTATTTAATAAGTGCCTACATAATCACCAAGATTCTTAACAGTAGATATATACTCACCGAGGTTCTTCCACAAAGAGATTAACTACTATTAACTAGGTCCTGTTATTATTATTCATAAGCAGCCTATATACGTCCCACTGGTATTGCACAGGCCTTCTCCCAGAGAGAGAGTATAGGCTTAATCACCACGCGTGCCCACCGCGGATTGGCGATTTCAAGCGCTGAGGTATGTGAATAGCTCAAACACTCAGGATTCCTTACGATGTTTTCCTTCACAGTTAGCGAGTGGTATCGCTACTATAACTTCACCGCCTGGGTAATGTGGTTTTCTGCTGATCGAGGCAAAGCCTTTATCGTCCGTATCCCAAAATTAAGAAAAATATTGTACCCAGCAGGTGATGGTAAGAGGCGCGCTTGAACTAAGTTGGTCCAATGGTTGGTTAAATGCAAAATTTTTGGTCGTTTGATAATATAGTCCATGGCCATAAACCGATCTAGCTTTTTTTCATTGTTAGATTGTTCCTGGTCCCCTTATACTAACTCTTCATGGTCACCAGTGGTGGCTCCAGCTAGCACTGACGTGTAGAGTCTGGCGCGAGCACCGTGCAGTCTCATGCCGGCGGGGACGTCTTCGGACCTCGAGACTACGCTCGCTGAAACATAATTGTTTCTTTTCGAAGCAGTAACAGTTATAATGGGGAAATTTCCTCCAAATGATAATAATATCACTAGACCTGGTCCCAAACTAGGATGCCCTGTGCTATGGTAACCAGACATCACAAACATGAAAATACATCCTGACTGGGGCCATTTGTACAAATGTACAGCGGCCCCCAATAAGAATCGAACTCACGACCTCTGTTTTGGTAGCAAAGCACCTTAACGGCTAGACTAACGAGGCAGTCAATTGTTCTAAAAGTTCACAAAAAAGAAAAAAATCGAAAAATTTAGTTGCGTAGAGCTGAATTGGATCGTAAACGTTTTATATTATAGTACCTAAGTGTGCCGACACGAATACATGACCTATTTTACGAGACAAGTTTAATATTAATAAATGCATCATCTAATTGCATATAAAAATCTCGTGTCACAGTGTTTGTTATCGAACTCCTCCGAAACGGCCTGAGTCTGAGAATAGGTCGTAGGCAAATTGATATGGCAAAACAACGTTTGCCGAGTCATCTAGTAGTTCATAAAGCGTCAGTAGCCTTAACGTCATAGTTTACACCCGATTTGTGTGGAGCGTTTTTGTACGACCAGACCAGAATTACCTACTTTTCGAAAGGTTATATTATGAAAAGTACCTAGACCTATGTAAACGAAAGATCTCTGCCACGATTATTTATGTCACCTATTTATGATTATATGGGTTCTCCTACGAGATGAAAACGGTAGCGATCCTTCTCTATTCAAGTTCAATACAAAACGGGTATGCCGACTAATTACTTACCTACATCTTGACAAGTAGATAGCGCTACAGCAGGTACAGTTGGGTATTTTCATAAGTATCTCAACTGGTACTAAACAAGAGTAGGAAATGGACACTTACACACGACCTGACTGCCGACCTTCTTTGGACTTTTCGATCGAACTCCATCTTTCTTTTCGGATACTGTTATTTTCGCCGCTTCCTGTCTTTTGTCTGTAACATAAAACATCACCTAATAAGTAGGTAGGTAACTACCTATGTATGTAATTAATTTACTAAGTACTTAGGTGACTAAGCAAATACTTACAAAATACCACTTGGACGTCAAGATTAAATAGGCATGAAACTTCCATGTGATTACTTCATTAGAAAAAGGAAAAGGCCATCGCCATCTTAGCTGACGTCATCTTGAAATTTTAGTTGAAACTATAGGTAGGTAATAAGGACGTCTGATATTTCCATAGTCAAAAATAGGGCAAGAAAAATACGGCTTCATTCCTTCCACTACGTAGGTACCTACCTAATATTGCATATTAATAACATAATACATACATTGCTTTATAGTATGACCTTACTTTATGTACATTTGTGAAGTCATAGTAGCAATACTACTCGCTAACTGTGAAGGAAAACATCGTGAGGAAACCTGAGTGTCTGAGCTATTCACATACCTCAGCGCTTGAAATCGCCAATCCGCGGTGGGCACGCGTGGTGATTAAGCCCATACTCTCTCCCTGAGAGAAGGCCTGTGCCCTACAGTGGGACGTATATAGGCTGCTTATGTATGTATATTACTTTATCTACTTGCTATAATCAATCACGGGTGCTGATTAAATATAGCCTTCTTTTTTATTCGTTCCATTTCCCTCGCGAAAGGTATGCCTTTCGCGAGTTCGTCGAACTAATTTCCAAGATATGAACATAAGTTTCAGACCGATATTGAAAACGATAAGCTAATAGGTATTGAAGTATGCATTGAAAAACATTCGTAAAATTCATCCCCGGTTTCTCGTACACTCATCATCATCAGCCCCTTGACGTCCACTGCAGGACACATGCCTCCCTCATGGTTTTCATAACCATGAGGCGTTTTGCCATAATCGCCACGCTTGGCAGGCGGGTTGGCGATCACAGTATGCGGTTGGAATCTCAGGAAGACGCTGCTGCCCGTCTCCTGGTAATTGATTTCCTTAGTCGCCTTCTACGACATCCACGGGAGGAAATGGAGTGACGCTATTCTTGATCCGAAGGTCTTAATTTTGCCACTCACTGACCGACCGATCATTAAAACTCTAAGGCACTTTCTAGCAGACGTATAAGCTTCGAATTTAAAATACAATTAGTGTTTAGTGTATAAATCAAGGAAAAACTAAAATATTTTGCAATTTCGGTCCGGTTTTCTAGATACACCAACGGCATAAATAACTTTGTAATCCCAAATAAATATATACAAAGTTACATTTGCAGTGAATGAATCAGTGTGCCTGTATATGTATAATATAATGGAATAATAGGTGTAGATAGGTAGGTACCTAGGTATATAATTTATGTTCAAAGGTAACTTGTAAAATGGCCAACAGAATTAACAACAAACAATGGGACATGTCTTATGAAGTTGTACCAAAATCCCGCAAAGTATTAAGTACCTAGACTAAATTACCCGAAATTGCCATGAACGAACACCAACAAAACGAAATGAGATCAGTTCTTCTACCGTAAAAAGTAGTGAGATCCACGTAATATAAAGTCGGTTAATTTATTCATTAAATGGATTGACTTGTTCAGTGGCCAGTGGGCCGACGACATTGTGAAAGCGGCTTGGAAACATTGGACAAGACTAGCAAATCACCGGATGGGTTGGCGTGAAATAGAAGAGGCCTATGCCCAACAGTGGGCTCTGTTTATGGGCTGATTAGATAGATGGAACAATAGTTACCTCCTACCTCAAATTGGTGTCTCACTTTGGGACAAGTCTAGTGCTTACCATCGTTAGACAAAGACCGTTTCGGCATGTCTGAGTATCCTCGGAAAAGGGTCTCGAGCTCGACCGGCGTCATTCGTCTGAGGTAGGGCACCCGTTTCAGGTCGGGCCGATGTAGGCTTCGGAATGAGTTGCGGTGCTGGAATAATCATGGAACAATATCACAATAATTTAACGACTTACGATGCTTATACATATATACATATGTATATAGTCAAACTTTTTATGTAGCCTATACTGCAAAGCATGTATGGGCTTAATTATCAAGCGTGCCCACCGCGGATTGGAATTTTCAAACGCTGAGCTACCTATGTGAACACCTCAGACACTCAGGTTTCCTCACATTGAATTGGTAATTAAGTTTACTTAAAGGCGATATTACCCGGTTCAATTTCGGTGCAATATTGCATTCAAATTCATTGGTTCAATCGCATTGTGATGTCAAGCTATATTAAAAGGTTCAATTTCGGTTCAATATTGCTTTCAATTTCATTGCCTCAATGGCTTTGAACGCAGACAATCACTCAATGCAATCGAAAAGTGTAAACACGGAGATTGAATGACCGGGCGTATTTTTTAATGTTCAATGCATTTCAACGGCATTGCTTAAATGTGATTGAACCGTATAAATAGGACGTAGAGTCGTTCAACGTCCAATGTTTAATGCCTTTCAATGAAATTGCTTCAATCTGAATGAAACATGTAAATAGGTAAAGTCGTTCAATGTCTAATGTTCAATGCCTTTCAATGGCATTGCTTCAATATGATAAAACTATAACAATCGCGATTAGACTAGTTAAATATATACCTATTCAATAGCATAAGCAGTCTGTACAGGGTGTAGAAAATCTCCACATATATCCTAAAATTGGGGGTTCTACTTGTCAATGGGCATGGCCGCCAAAACTTGTACCCTGGTAATAGAATTATGTTCAGATATTTTATCCTGAAATGTTAAAATCTTTGATTGCTGTGTGATCCTATAAGTATTTATTGTTTTATAATAATCAAGTCATAGATTTTATTTAATGGCCTTTTTATCAGAAAATTAATGAACATTGTGAAATAGGGGACAAATTATGTCATGTTCGTTACCAAAACTCAACAGTGATAATTAAACTAAGTAATCAGAAATCAGAAATTTATTTCAACGTAAAGAATTTACATTATGTTTGTTGAATGTCAACATACTATGTTAGCCGCTGCCTTCGGCTATTTAATGGATAAAAAGGCAGCGCAAAAAAAAAAAACTCCACTCTGACCATCTTTTCTCAAATCATCTTAAACTTAATACATCAGGGCCTATGTGATAAAATTCCATGATCGCAATCAATAACTTCAAAAGCCAAGATTAGTTAATTTTCTTACTAACGTAGGAAAAAACATTAATGCTGCGGCCAGATACACGAACAGTACCTAAAATAACACAATCAAAACAATCGCTTATTGTTAAAGTAAATCCCATTTTTATGGAATTTCTATCCTGTTCGTTACCATTTGGCAAAACATTGCATTTAACTTTGCAATACACTTTGGAATCAATAAGTGACACGATATTTTTTTTGAGCAATTAGTACTTAAAATTACACATCCGTACATATCTATATCTTCGAGAATTGTACGTTTCTAAAACAAGAAAAGTGAGAAACATTAACTATATTAATAGGGCACAGTCACGGATCATGACCAGTCAGTAACGTACACGACGCCATAAAATTGAGGTAACACAAAGTAAAAGGTACATAACAATATTAAAAGATGTTAAAACTTAAAATGTATAACACATCTATGTATGAGTGTATGTATGTATGTTAGATATATATAGATTAGTATAGAATGTACCTATTCATCTCACTGCCCACCTTCACTGAGAGAGAGTTAGGGCTTTATCACCATCTACACGTGGTACTTAACCCACCGCGGCGGGCACTTGGTGGCGTGACTACCTCATACACTTAGGTTTCCTTACTATGTTTTCTATCACAGAGACAGCTGCAAAAATTTCTGCACTAAGTCTAAATACTTCTGCCTGTTATACAGATTTATTCAAAATGCAGCGAAATCGAACTCAATACAAGGGCCTGGTGGTATACAAAAATTTACCACTCGCTCGACCAACAAGGCATTACATACATAAACTCACGCCTGTATCCCAGAGGGGTAGACAGAGACCAGGGACAGCCACTTGCCACAATTCTGACAGACCACTTTCGCTTTGTCAACATTAATTATTCGTTGTATGCACGCACGCCGGTTTCGGGTACATTTTATATTACGAGGCATTATTTATCATTTATTTAATAATGCCTCGTCGGTCAACCTCGCTCGATCAGGCAGAGACGCTTTTACCTTATAATGCCTCGTCGGTCAACCTCGCTCGACCAGGCAGAGACGCTTTTACCTTGACGATGCCTGGAGCCACCTGCAATGTCTCCGCAGCCGAGGACAAGCTGAAGCACTGGATAACGGCGCAGTTGTGCTTCACCGATATCGCCGACAGACCAGTCCTGACGAGGTCTTGGCTGATCTGAAAAAAATGTGTCTTGACGCCCAAACGTAATGTGGAGGAGCTACCTACCCGTAACCGAAACTGTCTATACTGTCTATTTATTTATTGATAAGTTTATTGCACTTATCTATCATTATATTATTTTAATAGGTACATAAGCAGGGGTACACAAATAAACTATTACTTAAGTATTACATTAGTGCTGAACCAAGAAAGTAGCCATTTGACGCCCACTGCAGGACATAGGCCTCCATCGTGTTTTTTATAACCATGAGGGGTTTTGCCATAATCACCACGCTTGGCAGGCGAGTTGGCGATCGCAGTATGCAGTTGGAATCTCAGGAAGACGCTGCTGCCCGTCTCCTGATAATTGATTTCCTTAGTCGCCTTCTACGACATCCACGGAAGGAAATGGAGTGACGCTCTTCTTAACCCGGCACCACACGGATCGTAGAAACTAGTACTATGATATTAATTTCTCTGTAAGATAATAGTCAAGACAACTTATTTAGTTATCGATGTCTTGGCCTCTCCGACTGTGTTACTTTTTATGTCACATAGCTTCATCATCGTTTTATATATTCGAAAACGCATATGGTCTGAAAATCTATTTGCAAAAGACGTTTTTACCATGGGAACTTACAACCTAAAAACTATTTTGCAGTACCCATATTATTTTATAAAAGAGAGAGTTAGGTAAGTGTTATTAGCGAAGCGATGGTAGCCTAGTGGGTAGAACATTGGACTCGGAAGCGGGAGACCCAGGTTCGATTCCCAGTGCGGGCATGTACCTATGACTTTGTTTTCTAAGTTATGTCCATTTGTGAAGTTATAGTAGCAATAACACTCGCTAACGGTGAAGGAAAACATCGTGAGGAAACCTGGGTGTCTGAGCTATTCACATACCTCAGCGCTTGAAATCGCCAATCCACGGTGGGCACGCGTGGTGATTAAGCCCATACTCTCTCTCTGTGAGAGAAGGCCCGTGCCCTACAGAGGGACGTATATAGGCTGCTCATGAAGTGTTATTAGGTGCGTCTCTAAACAGATTCTCAGGACAAAAAGTGCCCTACAGTGGGACGTATATAGGCTGCTCATGAAGTGTTATTAGGTGCGTCTCTAAACAGATTCTCAGGACAAAAAGTTGCCTAACTCTAAGAACCTGAGCCTCTTTGTAGAGTTAATTTGTACGATACCTAAATTATCTTGCGTGCATGACTCTTAAAAGTGATCTTTGCGCCTGCTCGGTGTCCATCAATCAATATATTTTAATGAATCAGAAAAAAATGTAGGTTTACAGCGGGATCTTTAGAAATGATATTATTGTAATAAAATCGCTACTGAATTTTAAAGGTTTCCTGAATTTGTTGGCATCACTCATACCGTATTTTAAAAGTAAGTTAATTTTTGGGTTTATTCAGCCCCTGCGGCTGATTTTGCCACTGTAGCTCGTCTTTGACTATATGATCTCTAATAATTTCGCTTAATCCCTTTTACTCTCTATGCGTATGAAGAAATGCAGTAACTTGTCATAGAACCATATTGGTACGATTAAGTACCTATAAGTACCGGTAAGTACCGCCGTTTTCTGAATTGTGAGTTTTACTAGCGGCACCTACTTCGGTTTTGATTTCAAACGTCATTCCGTATCTTAAAGAAACATTGCCCGTATTGTTAGTAGACAAAACAATTACATGTTTGATAGTTTTTAGAATTGAGAATAAAATGTTTAAAAATAATTAAAAGATATAAACAGAAACTTCTTACAAAGCTCTCATTTATTAATGACATCAGTCTGGGTACTGGGTACTTTGGGATGCCCTTGCCGGGTTGGCATACTATTTTGGAGCAGGACAAGTGTCTGCGTTGTTTGGAAGTTAGTAATCTTCTTATTATTTTCAATTACTTTATTCGCTATTGTACATAAGTTAAAACCAAACATATTGGCGAATTTCATTGCTATTTAACAAATCCATTCCTGATATTTTTTTGACTTTTGAATGTATATCATGAAAACAATTATTAGGGTTCTCCGTGTAAACTTATACTCAATATGTGTCAATCTTACTTACAATTTTTTCGTGTAGCTAACATTTTACTGGACCGAATTGACGATGGGCTACGTGTCCAGTATTTATAAATAAATGTACAGGGTGTAACAAAATCCCCATATGTAATCGAAAATGCAGGGTTCACTCGTCAATACGAACTACTTTTACGGCGACATCGGAAGTCTCAGCATGCCTTTAGTACTTAGGTACCTACTTTTAGTCGAAACTATCATCACATCATCATCATCATCAGCCCATCTCCACCCACTGCTGGGTTTCACAAACGCTGCGACATTGGTAGAGCGCGTAAATCGCGAATTTAGTAATGAATCCTGATATTTTGATACTGACACATGAAATATCTGAACTATTAAAAAGTTATGTTATCTATAGTTCAGAGCTTATCAGTAACTTTTAAAACTGTAGGTAGCCAACACAATGTAAATACTATAAATAGACAAACTTTCAGTCCCAAAGTTTAGGCTGGCAAAGGTTAATACATCCTTTATGGGGCATTGTATACGTTTCTACAATAAGATATAATAAGCTTGCCAGAAACGCGGTTAAAAAAATGTGTAAAGCACACTTCGTGCCAAGAGAACTAAAGATTATTTAGATGACAATGATATCTGGAATTGAAGCCAGTTCAATGAATGAGTTCCAGGTTTTGGAATATTCATATAAACTCTGTTAATTAAGGACTTGAAATGATATGGGCCAGTTTCTGAATTGAGAATTGCGCTAAGTAAATAGTTAACTGTAGTGCTGTCTCTTCGAATTTCTTAGAGAAAAGCGTGATGATAGAACGTTACTTAAGTATTTACTTAGTGAAATTCTCAATTCAGAAACCGGCCCTAAGTTTGGAGTTTTTTGTCCATTTTTTCTTCAAAATGATCTAGATTTTGAAATGGACACCTAGTTTAACCTGTAACGTTCATTAAGTCGCAGTTTCTCTGCTAATTTGAGTAAAAAAAATTGATTTGATTTGACTTATAACTCATAGAACAAAAGTTGTTGCGAAGCATAAACTCTAATTGGGGTAACTCAAGAATTGCGCGACATAATCCTGTGTAGACAGATAGATAGAATACACCAGGAATTACATAATATTACGAGAATTAAACAATAATGTAGTACATTAAAATTGGCGGCCTTATTGCTGAAAGGAATTTCTTCCAGACCACCACTTACGGAAAAATATGTAAGTATGATAAAGACGTGTTGACTAGCAGAACCCCCGTTTTTGGATAAAGATGGGAACTTTGTTACATCCTGTATAATACTCCCTTCACACACCATCAAAGACATGTTTCCATTAACTGATACGATCAATCATCGTTTAAAACGCTTCCACATTCTGACCCGCGTATCTTTTGATGCATTCCTCTACCCTGTATTAGGAGCTTGATATTGAAAGACCCTTTTGCCGTTAAATTGGCCGGTTCCTGCTTTTAAAGAAATGGAAAATATTTAAGTCTTTTCTTGGGTCTTTAGATATTGAACGGCCCTTGAATTTAAGAAGCTACTTACTTAGCAGAAGATTGGTCAATAGAAAGAAACGTTTTTTATTTTTTTAACCCAGTAGGTACCCGTGATGAAAATTCACCTTTTTTCTTAAAGAAAGCTTAAAAATGTTGTTAATGTTTCTTGGGAAGAAAATATGTTCCTTGTACGTTCCTTGTGTGCGGTGGTAGCCTAGTGGGTAGAACATTGGACTCGGAAGCGAGAGACTCAGGTTCGATTCCCAGTGTGGGCATGTATCTACCTATGACTTTGTTTTCTAAGTTACGTACACTTGTGAAGTTATAGTACAATACCACTCGCTAACCGTGAAGGAAATCATCGTGAGGAAACACGCAGCTTGGTTGGCTCCGCAAGTATTGACTTGTCTTTCCTGTGGGCTAGGCTGACTAAGCTGTCAGGATGGTATAGTTGCTGGGCAAGCCTACTCCATCAAAAAACAATGTTTATTATTATTTAATTATATTAATTATTTTTAGGCTCACTCTGTAACTTACTTAGTAAGAAGCAAATAAATGAATAAAGTAAAAAATAAAAAATGTCCCAGGCACTGCAGCGTCCAAGTGGTCCCTTCACGCATCTAGTGTGAGTGAAAGTGCCACTGGACCAACTGGACGCTGTATTATCGTTCATCTCATTACGTAGATGCAAAGGCCAAAGTTTAAGGAACTGTAGATTATAGGGCTGCTGAAAAAACATTGTCCCAGGCAGTGCAGCGTCCAAGTAGTCCCTTCACGCATCAAGGGCTGCTGAAAGCCTAAAATTAATAGCAAAAAAGTATACCGCTTCTTTGCAATTACCTATATCTCCAATTACAAGTTTTTTACCAAATTTCAGCGCCACCTTGTGTGACTCCCGCACCTTACTCACTTTTCTCACAACACGGGTTCTTACCCGAAGTTCCTTCCCCTCGCAGCAAGGAACCAGCGGCGGAGTCTCCTCCTTCAGTTTATGCGCCGAGCTGAGGGCGGTGGCCACGTTGTCTCCGCTGGCCACCGGGTTCATCTTTAGCAGGGACGCTGCGGACTGCTGTTTATCCTTCAAGAGCTGGTGCTCCGAAGGTGCCTCCCTCATTCCCCTCCCAGGCCCGTTCAACTCCTTCGCCATGGTCAGATACCTATTGTTCTCCTGTACTAATTGCATCGTCGGTGACTGCTTTGTCGCGACTGTTGAAGACACTGCGAATTTGGATTCTAAAAAGGGGTTTTGGTTGGAGAATTTTCCGTTGCGTTTCACATGTTGGCCGATTTTGATGTGACAGCGTGACAGTTCCGCTTTTGAATTTTGACATTGCATCGCGTCGGTCTTTGTAATAGATTCGGAAGTACTTGTTTTGTTTTTCTTTTCATAATGTCGAGCGCTCAAACTAAAAGAAAAAACCGGACAAGTGTGTGTCGGACTCGCCAGGCTAAGGGAACAAGATTGGCCCAAGAAAGCGATCTGGCTGATTTGTATTGTGGTGCACCGGTTCAATCCAAGGTTACTGTGTGCCAAAAATCAGCCCTCGATCTTCTTTTGTTTTAGAGATATTTGACATAATACCAAATCATCAAGGTATTTTTTAAACTAACATTTTAGGTAATCAATGCAAGCTAGAATAACCAAATAAAATCACGATGAATGAGGATAAAATAAACTATCAAATGCATATTTTACGGAGGGCCCTACTATTAAACTTCAGTCAAAAAAAGATAGTTATTTTGTTTTAGTGCATTTTTTGACACTTGCCGCAGAGGTACATCTACCAAAAAAATCTTGAAATAAGCTACTTTAATTTTTTCTTTACTTTAGTTTTAATTGCAACGGGTTCATTTTTTCTTTTGAGTTACGGTACCCTCAAAGCGTTAATTAGTCCAAAGGCGAGCGAATAATGTTATCACGTCATTCCTTGTCTACCTGTTTGATGTCGGCCACTGGTTTTCATCGTGCAGACGGCAAAGATATCATATTTACGTAGGGTTTCAGACCTTGATTGTTAGGGCGCTTATGCATGGGCAGTACGTTGGCACTGTCGTTCGCAACGTGCCGCCCGTGTATAAGCGCCCCTAGGGACCATCCAAATAGTACGTCACACGTTAAGGGGGGGAGGGGGTCGACAGTGTGACATTGCGTGACAAGGGGTAGGAGGGTCCTAATCTTCGTGACGTCACATTTCAAAAAAATTATTATTATAATAATTAAGACTTTATTGTTTTGTTATTTGCAATTTTTTTTATGTTTGATTTGATGTTGGTAATTATAGAAATATAAATTAAATGGAAATAAAACTAATTTCGGAACTGTTGTTTTAATTTCATAATTTCTAGATGTAAATTTTCAAAATATTTGACGTCACACTGGGGAGGGGTGGGGTTCTTGACCAACTGTGACAATGTCGGGGGAGGGGTTGAAAAATTAGGAAATCAGTGTGACGTACTTTATGGATGACCCCTTATGGACTTACAGTTGATAGTATTATGGGTGAAATTTAAACAAAACGTAAAGGTCGACCTGCCGTCGAGTCGCCTCCATAGAGAGTCATACACACAACAACATCAATACATGACTTACCTTTGTCTACCTTTGAATTATTATACTTGATGCGTCCATCACAGCCTGAGGCGGTGGCAACGGAGCGGTTGGCGGTTGGAGCGGCCTCACATTCCGGAGGCCGTGGGTTCACAGTAATGATGTGTTACTGCTTTGAATTTTTTCACGTTTCACTCAACCTTTTCAACAATCAACCGTTTAGCCAGAAGGAGGAGGGGGGGAGAGCCCTATTCGGACAAAAAATTGCGCTTTAAAGCTTAATATTTCACAAACGGAACTCTTCATAGAAATGGTCTTCCTACACCCACAATATTTTTAAACAACCGATCCAATGATACCCCCCTACTTTGGTGTAGGCGTGAAAAAAAAATCATCCCTAATTTAGGTGCAGGGGAGGAACCCTAAAAATTTTTTTTAAGATTTTATTCTACCGTTTTGTCCGCGTGATTCATCCGCACGTCTTCCGTGTCGACTATGGAACCCTAAAAAAGCTTCCACTCTTTTGTCCCTCCATTCAAGTGCGAGTAAAATTATCTCCTCTGTCAGCTTCTCGTATGCCGATCACGTAGCGACACTTATCAAACTCCGTTCTGCCGAAGGAAAGTGCGGGGCCCAAGAGAAAGGCAATTAAGCACTCTCCTTTACTTTCCCACAAAGGCTACGCACAAGTGCCTATCGTTAAAGAGAACAACTTATAAATAACATAACAACTTCCTACCTACACCCTCCCATTTAAATCAAACTACGAGTAAAGTGCGTTTAGTCCACTGCTTTGGAGAGTTTACACACGCTGGAACAGAACAGTTTCTTTTATTGAACAGAGGTTACAAAAGCTCAGAGAGTTTTGATACTTGGCATGCATCGTAAGCATGCGCAAGCGTAGCAGTGCACTTGATGTCGGTAGCTCCGAGTACAGTTGAAATCAGGTCAACCTCAATTTTTTGTTTCAAAATCTCGTGCAACGGGACTAATCTATGTGCACGCGGGCAAACGTGGGAGGTGCTGTCGAATGTACCTATGTACACAGAACGAAAACTATGTACCTCCATAAGAATAACAAAAAAAAATAGTTTTACTGTCTTAAGGCACAGAGGAACTTAAGGTGAAATGTTTTGTACAATCATGTCAAGTTTCGAAACTCTCAGACCTTTAGCGACCTAAAGAAATATTCAAAACGATTAAATAAAACTTGTGGTTTCTGTAATCCTAAACCGATAATAAATATATTTTCATTTTCATTTTCTTTTTTTTTAATCAAGGAGCTGTATAGTCTAGGCTTAAAACGCGAAATCAGAGTGTTTTCGACTGCCTCGTTTACCATTCCGGAGGTCGTAGGTGGGTTCGATTCCCACTGGGGGCCACTGTACGCTTGTACACTGGTCTCAGTCTGGGTGTATTTGTATGTTTGTGATGTCCTTGCCTGGTTACCATAGCACAGGGTATCTTAGCGATCCAATTTTGCGGTTGACAATGATTGCCATCTAGAGTATGTTTATGCATACTTCGTCATCATCAGCCTATGATTGTCCACTGCTGGACATAGGCCTCTTCTATTGCACGCCACTGAGCACGGTCTTCGCCTACTCTCATCCAGCTCTTGCCAGCCGCCCTGCGAAGATCATCGCTCCACCGAGTCTGAGGACGTCCCACACTACGTTTACCGATCCGCGGTCTCCACTCAAGAACTCGTCTACCCCATCGGTTATCAGTTCTTCGGATGATATGGCCGGCCCACTGCCACTTCAGCATGCTAATTCGGTGGGCTATGTCGGTGACTTTGGTTCTCTGTCGGATCACCTCGTTTCGAATTCGATCTTTCAGAGAAACCCCGAGCATAGCCCTTTCAAAATCAGTGTAATTCCTAAGTATTGAAATACCTTGGTGGACTCAAAAGAACAACGCCCAAAATAAATTGTTATAAAAATGTATAATAATCGAAAAACTCGTGCTTGACACAAATAATTTAGAAATTAAATACATTGCAATACTTTTGATACCGAATCAAAGGGTACGTTTACATTACTAGCGTACAGTTTCCAGGGTTAGCCACTGGCGAGCTATGATTAGCTTGAATGAGAAGTTCGTTCGCGCCACGGTGAGAGTCGAGTCATACGAAACACCCCCATCGGTCTACCGTTCACGTAAATCGTATTTTTTTCATTCTGCAAACAAATAAATCAGATTATACTTATTTACTACAGAGTTTCATTACGTTTCTCTATAGTTATGCTTTGTATAACCGTAGGCACTGACTGAAAATCAGCGCTGAGGGACCACTTCCTCCGCACAACGCTGAGTCAGCTGCCTTTTGTGGCAACTTAGATACACCACAGGCTAAATCTATGGTCCTGTTTAATTTCATTCATTCGTTTCATTCGTTTTGTCTGTTGTGTATTTGGTTTTCTTTCTGTTGTTGTGCATATTATGTTACTTATCTGCTTGTTTTGTTTCTGTGATGTATCTTGTTGGTATAATAAATGTCTTTCTTCTTCTAATGTATGATTGTAAACCAACAACCCGACTGCTGAGCATTAACCACTTAGCAGCCGGGACCAACCTAGGTTCCTCCCAATGAGTTACATTATTGTATTCGGGTCCCGCCTGCTTAGTAGTTAATGTTCAGCAGTCGGGTGGTGCCGTGTGGCGCCGGAATAAGAATGGCGTCACTCCATTTCCTTCCGTGGATGTCGTAGAAGGCGACTAAGGAAATAAATTACCAGGAGACGGGCAGCAGCGTCTTCCTGAGATTCCAATGGCGATTGTGGCGATTGGTGGCGATTATGGCAAAACCCCTCATGGTTATGAAAACCACGAGGGAGGCCTGTGCCCTGCAGTGGGCGTCAAATGGCTGATGATGATGATGATGAGTAGGGTGGTTGGTTATTTTTTATTTCAGTTTTTTGACTTTTTTCTTGTTGGCTAAATTCATAAATTCGCCCAAACACGACGAATCGATATTATATTATGATATTATTTGTCAAAATCTGTCCAAGGAGGACACATGGAGGATGAGGGAACATGGAATCGGACATACTTACATACATACATACATACGAGCTAAACACATTACCATCCTTTTGGGCTTTGGCTAAATCAGTTCAAACCATGAAACCTATACATCGAGGTGATCTCGTTTGTAACATCCAGAAAATATTAATTATCATTTCTTGGAACTCTCTAACGTTATCGTTATTGCTCGTCATTGTTTCACTACGAGAAGTATTAACTAAACATTTTTGCTCTTTTTTTAGGGTTCCGTACCCAAAAGGTAAAAACGGGACCCTATTACTAAGACTTCGCTGTCTGTCTGTCTGTCCGCCCGTCCTTCCGTCCGTCCGTCCGTCTGTCTGTCACCAGGCTGTATCTCAAGAACCATGGTGACTGGAGAATAATGGTACGGAACCCTTCGTGTGCGAGTCCGACTCGCACTTGGCCGGTTTTTTTCTCTTTTCATATATACTCTCATGCAGCATAGAGAAACGTATCAGGCACGGTGTATTGTGTTTTGTCTCCCTGTATGTTGTTCAACTGAGTTATGAGTCATCATCGTCATCAGCCGTGTGATGCCCACTGCATGACATAGGCCTCCCTCATGGTTTTCTAACCATGAAGGGTTTTGCCATAATCGCCACGCTTGGCAGGCGGGTTGGCGATCGCAGTGCGGTTGGAAACTCAGGAAGAAGCTGCTACCCGTTTTCTGGGAATTTATTTCGCCTTCTACAACATCCACGGAATGAAATGGAGTGACACTATTCTTAATCCGGCGCCACACGGAGTTATGAGTGACAGAACATAAATCTTTCAGTGATAAGGCCTGTACGGTAACGTTAAGAAATATCTGTGTAATTTTCTTTTTTACTTACAGTCGACGGCAGGTCACCCTTTACATTCTTGTTGAAAAGTTGTCCTTAACGTAACAGATTAGAGTGCACATAATATGTAAAGCTTGATGTGCTGTCGACTGTACAATTAGGTAAGTGTTTTAGAGATAGAGAATGATAGAAAGAAACATGTCACGGAGAGGATGGGGGATGGGGTTCCATATACAGATTAATGTCTATTTATCACCGAAGACCCGTATAGTTTTGTATCAACTTTAGCCATCGAGGCCGGTTTATCACGAAACTATAAACCTCATTCAAGTGGCAGGAAGACGCTCCTCATTCAAGTGGCAGGAAGACGCTGGATGCAGGCCGCTTCCAACCGGTCTTTTTGGAAATCCATGGAGGAGGCCTATGTCCAGCAGTGGACTTCTTGTGGCTGAATGATGATGATGATATAAACCGAAGGATCTCCGCAAATAGCTTGAAGACAAATTAAATTTAGTTAAACGGCGAAGATGTGTTTGAAAAATCTCAAAATGATGATGGTGAGTTTTGTAAATAGTAACAAGATCAACGTGTTGTGCCTTTTTCGTTTTCTCCTCCTTCATTTCGGCGAGGAGAGACGACAGTATGCGCTTGGCCAAGAACTCGGTCACTTGGCGGATATCCTCGGAGTCTTTGGTGAGGGTCTCCTTCACCAACGCGTGGGCTAGCATCTCTATCACCTCGCCCCAGAACACTGAAAATGTGTGGGTGAGATTTAGATTCTTCATTCAAAGTTTTACAATCACCTATACCACTCTGACGTGACGCCGCGAAATGCGAAAATAGTAAAACAGATGTTGATGTGTACAGATGTAGTAGTATTAGAAAAGCACATACATAAGCAGCCTATAGGCGTACCGCTGTAGGGCACAGGCCTTCACTCAGGGAGAAAGTATGGGCTCACCACGCGTGCCCACCTCGGATTGGCGATTTCAAGCGCTGAGGTATGTGAATAGCTCAGACACTCAAGTTTCCTCACGATGATTTCCTTCACAGTTAGCGGGTGGTATTGCTCCTATAAATTCCTCCTACTCTAATATTTTTTTATACTATAAGTTTGTCAATTCTGTTTTTTCTCCTTAAATAAATAAATAAATAACTTCACAAATGTAAATAACTTAGAAAACAAAGGCATAGGTACGTGCCCGCACTGGGAATTAAACCTGGGGCTCTCGCTTCCGAGTCCAATGTTCTACCCACTAGGCTACCACCGCTCTCTTGGTACATATTGAGAGGTAAATAGAAAACTACAACTAGTGTGCTAAAGGCGTAAAAAATATTTATTCCGTTTATCGACTGGATGAAAGTGAAAAAAGATTCAGAGATTAGAACGGGGCAAGACACAGACTGTGAATCAAAGTCCTGATGCAAGATCAATCACCACTCGAGCCCAACGCGTGTTGACGATTTCCAGCACTAAGGCAGAACTCAGATACAAGGGTTTCCTCACGATGTCTTTCATCCCAGTTAGCGAATAGTATTGCTAAAGTCATTTTACATGCCGGGGTTCGAACCCTGTGTTCTGTGTTCGAACCTATGGTCTCTCGGACGTGAGTCCAGCGTTGTACCGTTACAGTATCACCATAATCTGCCTTAGAGTGTCTATTATTATGGGTTCCACTGGGCTGGGTGCTTGGTTGGATGAAACCATTTTTAAATTTATTCTCAGTAAAACAAGAAAAACACAATTTCATTAGTTTGCTAAACTGCCAATGCAGTTTATAGGCAAGCTCTTGGTAACAATCCTTATGTAACTTACACAATTTACACAACAAACATTATCGATAATGCTTTCTAAATCTGAAGCACGCGAGTTGCGTGTTTTAAATGCCTAAAATGTCAAAAGTCACGACTTTTCAGTATAATAACTGCAAAGTTCTGACATTTAAGCGCCACGAAACGCGCGACTGGTGTTGTCATACTACTTATGCAGGTGTCAAATAAATTCATCATATATGACACCGTAGTTTGACACTTTCGAAACGTGTAGATGCTTAACCCAACACTGGATAGTTACTGAATAGGTGAGCAGTTCATCGAACCAGCAAGCTGACGCGCATCCCACGCTGCTTTTATCAGATATCATGATATCTGATAAAAGATTTAGTTAGTCAAAAACGTCAAAGAGGATATCATGATATCCTCTTTGACGTTTTTGACTAACTAAATCTTCAATGCTCGTGTGGAATTGGGCGGGCCACCAAAGCCCGCAATTCTAGTCATAAAACATTGACTAGGGTTCATACGGTGGATATCGTAAGCGTGGTCGACAAAAGCGGAGATGTCAGGACGACCTCACAAGCTTTCTGGCGGGTTGGCCTCGAACGGGGAGGAGTGGAGAGCTAAAGGGACGCCTTCATCGAGCAGTGGGACATCATTTGAGCAAAGAAATAAGTTTTTGAATAAGATTTTCTGTAATTTAAGTGAAAACAAAGATTTGCTGTACATAATTTGGCGCAGCCCGTGAGCAATTATTGCGACAGATCGACCATAGAAAATAAAATAATGTGTAGTATTGGCAAGAAGCTTCTATAGTAGGGCATGTGGCGCAGACAAAGCGTACGTAATAAAAACTGTAATGTTAATCATTAATGAGACAAAAAAAAAAACCGACTTTCAAGATCAGCACATATATTTTGGGCACCGGCTCCAAATTATATTTCTACAATACCTACAATGTATAAATACTTCTAATTATTTAAATTGTTTCTAACTTTTTAGTGCTGTACGTAGTGTTTCGAAGTCGGTTTTTATTTTTTTTTTATTTTATATTATATTTACTTAATTCGTTGCTTTAAAATTAGATGTTCTAAATTTCCATCTCCGAAAGTCTTCACCAGAACCAAATTAACTTGGGACTACTTTTACGCTATTTTATGAAACATAGGTACGGATATTACTAAGGGATGGGCCCCATTAGGGCTTATGTACTGCTGTCCATTGAAGAGTTCCGTTCTCCATCTCTGAAAGTCTCCATCAGATCTTCACCAAATTAAAATGGGACCAATAGGACGTTATACCTGTTTGAACGAAAAAAGAATTGTCAAAATCGGTTAAGATTTGACGGAGTTATGGAGGAACATAAAGGTCATTGGGAACATAGCAAAAAAAAAATATACGCGTCCTCTTCCTTTTTTGAAGTCTTTTAAAAAAAATGAGAACTTACACGACCGCCTCATGGCTGGCAGAGTGACATTGCCTGTTTGAATGTCCATCCCACCCATCACACGGCGGTGCACTAGCCGAGTGAGCAGCTTGTATGTAGTTTCCGCCATCTAAGTGCAGGTGTAAGTGTAAAAGTTAGGTATTTAATGTAGATATACAAATAAAACCTAAAAATAAAATAAATAAATAACTTCCATAAAATAAAATCACTTGTATTGGTCCCACACTAGGATACCCTGTGCTGTGGTAACAAGGAAAGGACATCACAAACATGGGACCGAGGCAATTTGTATAAAGGCTAGGCCAAACTAACGCGTTCAGCTCGCGTCCACGTTGGCGTGCACGGTGGCGTTTACTGCGCGTGTAAAAGGTGTGCAATTTTTGTATTTTTTATCGTAGGTAACCTCCTATTAAATAAACAATATTAGAACTTACCACTTATTCAGAGTCTTCTTCCTATTTCCCATACCTGGTCCTTTTTCTGTTTTTCTTATAATCAGGATGAGACGTATCATGCAACAATGGATATTTGTGGATCCCTCTTTATAATTTCTTCCGTTTCCACCATATTTTAAATCTAAAAAACAGTTTTCCTCAACTAATAATAACGCAATCCTAACGCAACAAGCGCGATCTGATCGCCGCCGCCACAGACGCTGCACCGGACGCCGTGGCCAATCAGAGGATGCATCAATATGAACACGTCGCTACAAGTTCATACACAACACTGATCGCCACCGCGCACGTCACCGCGGACGCGAGCTGAACGCGCTGGTTTGGAATAGCCTTTATTCAAGTACGGTGGCCCCCAATGGGAATCGAATCCACGACCTCTGTCTTGGTTATCAAACGTGTTAACCGCAAGACCAACGAGGCAGTCAAATAAGTGTTATACATCTGGCACAACGAACTATAATCTAAGTTTGTAATTTCTTCATAATGTCTTTGCAATGTGTTCCATCCACGTGGAACGCAGATCGCGACCGCAAAGATTTGAAAACTTTTTTTCATTTAATTTCATTTGACATCAGCAAATTTCTATTTTGAGAATTCAGGCGCTAGATTGAAATATAGATTTGAAGTTGTTATATTGATTATGTCCACATACCGGTGATTTTGGAGTACTGCAACCGAAAATATACTCTACGTGTAACTAGGCTGCAGACACAAAATACCTTTTTATCTCGAGATTAAAGTAGGTATAATACAAATGTAGTTATATCAGGTGTACTGAAAAAAGGACCTATTAATATAAAATTTTATAAAAAAATCGGTTTCGGCTCGGCATCGGCTTATAACGCGATGTTTTGGGTCTCTTGCTTAGCACAAAACCCTCGTAAGTAGGTACCTAAATGAAGATATACTTCGTGAAGCATTATTGAATGTGTATTGAATCAACCGCAGATAAAATGCTACTTCGCTATTACCTCGATCATGTTCCTTTGATGCTCCAAGCCTACAGGTGCTGCTGGCTCTGGCAGTTCCATAAGACTGTCCTCGCGAGCGAACTTTCTGATATCCTTATGTGAGGGCTGCAATTCAGACCTAAATTAAGCAGGAACTGCGACTTAATTAACGTTACAACAAAAGTTAAACAAAGGTGTCTACAGATACATACAGCTAAAGGCCCTGGGTAAACTTATGACGTGTCTGCACATTTTGATCGGAAACAACAGAACTATTATGGCGATAAGTACCTACATAGGTACGTGGAACAAACAATGTTTTAGTACTAGGTACTAACGCTCAATCAGAACAATACCTTGACGTTTTAATTAGATTTTGACATTACATGATAGCTTTGTTTTTAGAGTTCCATAGTCGACAAGGAACCTTTATAGTTTTGCCATGTCCGTCCGTCTATCTGTCTGTCTGTCCGTCTCTCAGTCTGTCCGTCTCTCAGTCAGTCCATCTGTCCGTCTGTCCGTCTGTCCGTCTGTCCGTCTGTCCGTCTGTCCGTCTGTCCGTCTGTCCGTCTGTCCGTCTGTCCGTCTGTCCGTCTGTCCGTCTGTCCGTCTGTCCGTCTGTCCGTCTGTCCGTCTGTCCGTCTGTCCGTCTGTCCGTCTGTCCGTCTGTCCGTCTGTCCGTCTGTCCGTCTGTCCGTCTGTCCGTCTGTCCGTCTGTCCGTCTGTCCGTCTGTCCGTCTGTCCGTCTGTCCGTCTGTCCGTCTGTCCGTCTGTCCGTCTGTCCGTCTGTCCGTCTGTCCGTCTGTCCGTCTGTCCGTCTGTCCGTCTGTCCGTCTGTCCGTCTGTCCATCTGTCCGTCTGTCCCTCTGTCCGTCTGTCCGTCTGTCCGTCTGTCCGTCTGTCCGTCTGTCTGTCTGTCCGTCTATCCGTATATTTGTCCGCGGTCTAGCTCAGAGACGATTAGTACTAGAAAGCTGAAATTTGGCATAGGCATATATGCTATCCTACTATACCTATATAAATTATAAAAATTTTAACTGATCTTAATAACAATTTACCGATATCTTTAGAGGACACAAATCAAGGTTTGCTCTTGCTTACCACTGCCTGAGAGTAACAGAATAAAAAAATAAATTTCACTTTTCGATCAAAAATAAAATGAAAAATTTACAAGGCGGGCAGCAGCGTCTTCCTGCGATTCCAACCGCGTACTGCGATCGTCAACCCGCCTGCCAAGCGTGGCGATTATGGCAAAACCCCTCATGGTTATGAAAACCACAAAGGAGGCCTATGTCCTGCAGTGGGCGTCAAATGGCTGATGATGAATTTTTTTTCAATTCTCAGCACGACAAAACGGCAATTTGTGCCCTCTAAACATATCGGTAAAGTGTTATTGAGATCCACCATGTCGCTGGTGAATTAAAACCAAACTACATTTGTATGGGAATTGCGCCTTGAGGGACCCTCTTGAGGAATGTCGTAAGAAACTCGTTTTTTCTACAGTTATGTGAAACGTAGAAGTGTAGGCCGACCAACAGCCTGCTGGCGCGACGACATCCAGCATGTCGTTTGTAAATAAAAAAAAGTACATTTGTATGGGAATTGCTCCTTGAGGGGCCTTCTTAAGTCGATTTCAGATGTGTGGCTATTTTACTCACCTGAGGTGTTGGCGATCGGTCCCTGATGCTCTTATAGTTGACATATTCCTCTTTAGATTCCATGTCCTCGCTGGGAGTATGGCTAATTACTCCGCCGAAGAATATCATCCGAGGAGTCTTCTCCACGGAGGGAACCCTCTGGAGCGACCAACGCGGCTTTTGCCTTAAAAATGATTTTCGGAATATCATTCGTCCTAAAATTGCGGATCATTCCTTGGTGGAATTGTATTAGCCGTACGCGAGTGGCGGTGTCAGATTTTGATATAAATTTCATGAGAAATAGATAATAGGTCATCCAATTTACAACGGCCAGATGTTTACTCTAGGACCGACTTGCACCAATTCTTAAATGTCACTTAAGTCGCCATTTAAATCGACTTTTGTATGAAGAATTTTAGTGAAATGGTGTTTAAGCCACATTTAAGAAGTCGGCAAGTCAGCCTAGATTCTTGTAAATTAATGCTCGATAGCGTCACTCCATTTCCTTCCGTGGATGTCGTAGAAGGCGACTAAGGAAATCAAAAACCAGGAGACGGGCAGCAGCGTCTTACTGAGATTCCAACCGCATACTGCGATCGCCAACCCGCCTGTCAAGCGTGGCGATTATGGAAAAACCCTTCATGGTTATGAAAATCACGAAGGAGGCTTATGTCCTGCAGTGGGCGTCAAATGGCTGAAGATGAGATGATACTGAATATGCCTACTTCTTTGGCTTCTGGGGCTGGCGGAAGTCCTTGAAGAAAACCTTAGCTGCTCTCGACCGGACCGTCATGGCGACATCGTTGAGCATGTTGTTGACTAGTCTTCGGGCAAACTCCATCACCACTATGTCCAAGATCTATGGCATACAACAAAGTGAATTCTTACCTACCTATTAGGTATACCTTCCAAGCACTGAAACTTCTGTCAATAACATTATTAATTTTACTTGTTTTCTGTAATTTGCTGACCAATTCAATTCAAATTTAATTTTTTTTTCAAAGTAGCACAAAAACTGCAACTTAATGAGCGTTAACAAGTTGAACTCGGTGTCCATTTCAAAATCTAGATCACTTTGGAAAAAAAATGGAAAGAAAAACTCCAAAGTTAGTCTTTTCGAAGTCCCTAATTAACAGAGCTTACATTATTATTCCAAAACCTACAACTTATAAATTGAACTGGCTTAATTCGAGGCATCATTGTCATCTAAATAATCTTTAATGTTAATAAATAGTAGCCCTTTTAGCACAAAGTATGTTTTACTGACGTAAGTACATAATATTTTTTCATAGATATAATACTGACTAGCAACTGTTAGAATGTTACTTTAAAAAAAAAACAAAACTTAGAGATTCGATAAGAGTAAAACTCTTATCGAATCTCTACTGCCTAGCTTATATGAATGCCTAAATACTAAAGGGACACTTGTCACACATGAATTTGCAAGTCAACATTTTACAGGAGACGGTAAAAATTAAATATCTCATAAATGTAAAGGTTATAGTATCTGGTTTTTTAAATATGTTTCTGCTTAAATTTAGCTAACAGTTTGTAATAAAAACTTAATTATTGTCATTGTAGTTTTCCCAAAAAATGTAATTGTGGATGGACAGGTTGTTTCTTTCAACATTATTGTAAAAACTGAATTTGAAATAAAACACCATATTATGCATTAATAGACTGAAACTATATTTTAATGAAGATATCCATAAGTTCACAATTATATTTCTGTACTCCAACCGAAGAAGAGAGCGATATATTATAATAGCATATATTATTGAATTTGATCGCTCTCTTCTGGAAGACGAATATGGTCTCAATGTCCGCTGCCCGACCCCACAGCAGTATGTCCTATGTTGAAGTAACTAAAATAAACAAGTCTAGCAGATCAGTTAGTTCCCGGATTCTTTTTACTGCCTATGCTGCAGAACTAAGCCTATTTGCCGATTTTTCTATATGAGGACCCCTATTGAAGCTTTGCATCAATTGTGATACCTAGAAATACAGTTTTTTCTACAAAGTCTAGTTTGTCATTCCCCAATATAACATTGCTGTCAACCGTTTTGATATTGGGTAGAGTGAACCCGCTCCCAACTTTACCCACTAATCGTTATTAGAAGTAAACCGATTTAGTACCTGAGAGAGAGCATTATTTGTATCGCCATAAAAAGTGTAGTCCAGCGACAAAGCCCTTCATATATCAAATTAATAGATAGATAAACGTCGTAGGCTCAGCAATAAAGTCTGATGGTACTTTCATGTAGAACTCGAAAAATTAACTCCCAAAAAGTCCAAAAAATGTGAAACCAAATATTACGATTATTTTTATGCACATACCTACCTGTCTAACAAACTACCTGAGCGGTAAGCAAAATCCTTAGATCTTACGTAAGTCAGGGTTAATTATTCGACTTAGAGTTAGGCAAGTAAATCGATAGTAATTTAATTATTTAACTCAGAGTTAGTGACTAACTCGAAGTTAAATGAGCTAACCCTGGCTGATGCAATTGGCCCTTACTTAGCAAAATATCCACCAAGGTGCTTTGACAAAGGGTAGTATACCATGCGGACCTATCCCTATCGGTATGACCCTTTTTCTGAAATACAATTCAGTTGGACGCCATGAAAGCAGATGGCCCTATCTAGCCTAAGGACAGTTTAGGTAGATGACATAAAAGCAGAGTAGCCAGTCAGCAGAAAGTCAACTCAGCTGGACCACATAAAAGCAGACTGCGCAAGTAGAAAACGTCTGGAATTGCAAACAATCTGTTTCATTGAAATACCTTATTAGCCGGAAGTCAGTAGAGAAAACGTCTGAAAAACAAAATAGTCTGAATCCTTTAGCAACACTGATCTCAACTAATTTTTCCGGCCATGACGGAAGCAGCACTTTTGATGCGATTTCGATGCAAACCCCCTCATGTAGTATTCCCTATACTACATAAGGGGGCTTTGCATCAAAATTAGAGAGAATAGCGTACTGTTAACCTTGCCAAATTTTGCATTGCATATTCAGATTAAATTTCATGGTCAACAAACTCTGCATCTATAAGGTCATTTAGCGGTTACGGCTATTTAAAATATAGGGCAATATAGAGTCCAGACGTTTTGCTACAAGGGCATTTGGCGTTCATTTCTATTGAGTTAACTCGTCATTTTCTAATCCAGACATTTTGCTACTTAGATATTTTTGATCGTGACGTTACAAGATCCAGACGTTTTGCTACTAGGGTATTTAGCGTTAATGTCTGTTTAGCACCAATGGCGTTTCAATCTCAGGACGTTAGGGCGATATCGTCATTCAGCAAAATGGATATTCTGATAGGGATCCATGCGGACCACTGTTTTGCTCAGCTTGACTGTGACTTTGAATAGTAATATAGTGGTCGCAAGACAGCATTGCGATGTATATCATCGAAACTCAAGAAACCTCGTGCTAAGCTAGAGTACTTGCGTTATTATTTCGTGGCAAATTTACGATTGAACAAAGAAATATACGTTATCTGAGATGTAACGTCTATCAAGTAGCCATTTTCATGCACGGCATCGGCATTGTGTGCACTTTGCCGAACCGCACGTTACACTCAAGTTATTTAATTAAACACAAGTGTTAAAAATCTGGGAAACCTCATCAATAATTTTCAAGGGTGCTCTTGGTAGTTTGCGACTTTTATGCATCATCACCCGGGCCATTCCAAGTGTGGTCAACGGATCGCCTCTTATAGCCCTTGCCTTCGTTATGACCTCTTTCGTCATGGGCAACGATTTTCTTAACTGAAACAAGCATTTAAAAATTAAGCAACGCACCAACCGACACTCTTCTCGTGGGCTACGCTACGTTCAGGACGTAAGAAATGGTGTAGGTTATGGTGTAGGTGTAGGTTACCCGCTGTACATACCTCTCTCAAGATGCCTTTCCTTGTTTTGGCCATTACGATTCGGATTTACTTCACTTCCACTGCTAGACCATTTGCAGAATTTTAAATTTATTTATTTATTACTTGACCATTTCTTTTGGCTGTTATTTGTCAAAAATAACAACTAAACGTAATTATTTTCTCTGTGATAACAACCACAACTTCTACTTCAAAACATGGCAACCAAGGAGGTAACTTATGAAAGGTTTTATTTATAAATAAAAAGCAGTAATTAAAAAAAAATACGTTTAAATTAATTAAATATCAATTAATTACAGCTCGTCACTCGCATTTTGCAAATTGATGGTGACGGGTTTAGTGTTCCTCATGCAGCGGAGGCTTTACGGCGTTGGCAGGCTGCGTGTCCGGTGCCGCCGGAGCAGCCGGAACGCCAGCGCGCTTGGGATGAAGAGTTGTGCCGGAAAACTCTGGAGACTCTTGTGGAGACTAGTGTCAGTGCTGAACTGGCGCGCTTGCGGGCGGTTTCCCGGCCGGAGTCCGGGTTGTGGTTGCACGCGTTGCCATCACGGCAGGTGGGGGCGTTGTTAGATGACGATTCATTGCACGTGGCGGTGGCACTTCGCCTAGGGTGTTCCGTGTGCGAGCCGCACTACTGTGTCTGTGAAGTAGAAGTGGATAGCCTGGGTCGTCACGGGCTTCACTGAGTGCGAAGTGCGGGTAGGCTCTCACGGCACCATGCGATGGTTTCGGCTGACGTCCCTGCGATTCTTGAGCCACCAGGGTTGTGCGGCAGTGATGGTAAGCGCCCGGACGGTCTCACTTTGGTGCAAGGGGAGAAGGGTCGGAGCCTCTTGTGGGACGCAACGTGCTTTTGCACTTTTGCGCCTTCCCATTTGGGTTTGACAGCTGCATCTGCGGGTGCCGCTGCTGAAGCGGCGGCTAAACTTAAGATACGGAAATATACCCAGCTTATGCTTCATTATTTGTTCGTCCCACTGGCTGTGGAAACAATGGGAGTATGGGAGTAGGGAAATCGGTCGGCGCCTGAGAAGTCGTGGGTATGACCATCGTTCCGGGGCATACCTGATGCAGAGGATTTCCCTGGCAGTGCAGCGGGGGAACGCTGCTAGCGTCATGGGAACTTTTGGATCGGGCGTGTCCCGGGGCGGTATATTTGATTAGTTTAGTTTACTATTTAGTTTAACCTACCTACTTAGCTGTAAAAAAAAACAAATGAACACTAACGCGGGAAAAAATATTATTGTTCGTGATTGATTTTGAAAAGTAAAAAGTTCTGCCTAGGTACTATAGGTAGTACTTAGTTTTAATTTTTACGCATTATTTGAGAAAAGTACTATACAGGGCGTTTCACGACTATACCACATGGAGGGAAAGTACTTTAAAATTCATGGTTTTCCTTTTATTTCTGACACTGTGTTATTAAGCAAAAAATTATCCTTACGATGAAGCCTTTCCATCGGTATGATAAAACTACAGGGTAATTTTTTTCTTGTGTAGGGTGTTCGATTCCCGGTTCAAACATGTACCTAATTATTTGAAAATTTATGAATGCAGTTTAAATGGTTTTTGTTAAAATAAAGTTTTTTTTTTAGTAAAATGTTCCATCCAAAATATTCAAGGTACTTTCCCTCCATGTGGCATAGCCGAGGGACGCCCTGTATAGTCAAGCCACTGTGCCACAACTAGGCATGGATGGACTTACGTATGTGTGCCTCGGCCCACATTTACACGTTCGTCTTATCAATGCCTCTTTTGCTGGCCGCTGCAGTAATTTGCTACTTATAACCGGGTTTTCCACTCCAATGAGTCAGAGTGGACGTCGATTCAGGCATATAAGTACGTTATTCCATACAGTCATTTGTTACAAGTGTTGTTTTTCTGCAAAACAGTGTTTTATCCTTACGCTGAGGAACCAAGCGACAAATAAACCTGTGAACATGACAAGATCAGTTCTAAAAAAGATCGAAGATCGAGAATTAACGCGCTGAAGAAGAAGTTTGAAATAAAATCGGTCAAGTGCGAGTCGGACTCGCGCACGAAGGGTTCCGTACCATTAACTATACAACATTAGACACAAAGATAAAAAAGAGCAAAAAAATCACGTCCCCCTTAAATAATTATTTTATTTGGTTTTAGTATTTGTTGTTATAGCGGCAACAGAAATACATAATCGGTAAAAATTTCAACTCTCCAACTATCACGGTTCTTGAGATACAGCCTGGTGACAGACAGACAGACGGACGGATGGACGGACGGACGCACAGACAGCGAAGTCTTAGTTATAGGGTCCCGTTTTTACCCTTTGGATACGAAACCCTAAAAAGAAAAGATATCCAACATTTATTCGGTCAATAGTTTCGTAGATGTTACGCAGGATATTTTAAGCCTTCATTTTAAGTTCTCACTAGAACAGGGGTAAGCCGGTCACGTACTGTATTCTATCCTGTATGGGGTGGGGCTTTCAGTGCAGCATTTTTACGATAACATAACCTATAATTGTAAGGGGTAATACGAAGCAAGTAAATAAAAACAATAACAGACACCAAATTTAAAATCAACGAGGTATAATTTCCAAAAGAAAAAATAAAATTCCTACAAAAAAGTAAGTAAACTTGTTCTAGAAAATAAACACACAAAGAAACAAAAAAACAATTGCCAAAGGAAAAAATAACTAAAAGTAAAAACAGTTAATAAACGAATGTAAAATCTTCCAATTGTAAATTCTAGTAACAATTTTCCAAGACTAAGGCCGCAACTTTGAGCTGATATCACATAACTCCGCCGGGCGTGTAGAAGTCCTGTTGCAACTCTTGTTCCAGCGACAGGCTTCTTCTTTTCTGGAATGGAACAAATATGAACATCATCATCATCATCAACCCCTTGACGTCCACTGCAGGACACAGGCCTCCCTCATGGTTTTCATAACCATGAAATACAAATATAAAATGGAACAAATAAGTTGATCTCATCATCATCATCATCAGCCATTTGACGCCGAGTGCTGGACATAGGCCTCCCTCGTGGCTGAAGTTCATCTAATAAAAAGTAAATTAAATGATAGAGCGGATAACGAGCGGTAAAAGAAATGTCCAAATTGATTTCGCGACAAAAGATACCAAGGAGTAAAGCAAAAAAAAAAAAAACTATAATTGAGATTTATGATGTCCACAATTTGGACAAATCCTATTTTACGAAAAAAGTATTTTAAGCTAGCTAGCTATTTTTACAACTTACAGCATAGATTTATACACGAATGGAGGTTTGGTCGTGTCTACAATTGGAAATAAATGTACCGAAAAGAAATTAGAGCCTTGTTTCTATGAAAAGTTTTGTGAGGCTATAATTTCTTTTTTATTTTGTTATTCCCAGTTGTAAGCACGATCGAACTTAATTTGTGTTCTCTAAACGTATTTGCAAAGTTTCATTGCGATCCAGCATGTCGTTTGTCAATTAAACCCAAACTACGTTTATATGGGAATTTGCACCTGAGGACGTTCCTTAACCTCCTAAGCCTCGGCGTCCTATACATAGGATAACACCTATTACTTCCTTGATTCACAACCAATATTCTCAAAGCAGGAAATCTGGAAAATCTACAGTTCTAATTTCAATATTTTTTTCTGGACGATATGTATTTATTAATTTAACGTAATTTCAGAAGATTCGGAGTAATTTTTATATCCAGAGGTTAAGAGGTTAAGCCAACTGGACAACTCACCTCTCTCGCCTTGATATTCTTCATTTCAGCATTCACGGCTGTTAGGATCCGGTGCGCTAAGAAGTCCGCCACCTGCCGCACCTCGGGACAGTCGGCGTTGATGCGGTTCTCCATCAGGGCCGTGGACAAGCTTTCGACCGCCTCGCCCCACTCCACTGGAATTGTAGAACAACGTTCTGTACCCTTCTTTGGTCATGTTGTCGGATAGAAACAGCTTCTATTTTCTATTCATCATCATCATAATCATTATCATCAGCCATTTGACGCCCACTGCAGGACATAGGCCTCCCTCATGGTTTTCCAAGCTTCCCGGTCTTGTGCCGCCCGCATCCAGCGACTCCCCGCCACTGTTACCAGGTCATCAGACCATCTGGTGGGGGGCCGTCCCACGCTGCGTCGTCCGGTTCCCGGTCGCCAGGTTAGAACTTTTGCGCCCCAACGGCCTTCAGTTCTCCGAGCTATGTGCCCTGCCCACTGCCACTTCAACTGAGCAATTCTTTGAGCTATATTAGTAACTCGGGTTCTTCTGCGGATCTCCTCATTCCTGATTCGATCACGCAGTGAAACTCCTAACATAGCTAGAGAGCTATGTTAGGAGTTTCACTGCGAAGGCTATGGGCCTCATGAGAAGGCTCAAGGTCACCCAACGAGCAATAGAGAGCTATTGCTCGTTGGGTGACCTTGAGCCTTCTTATGAGGCCCATAGTCAGTGACCAGGTCTCACATCCATAAGTCGTCATCATCATTCATTAAGTATTAATGTATTTTAATATTCATGATTATATGCACCGACTACCCGTCTCTCTTCTCTTTCAGAATTTTTCCATCTTACGGTTGTCTGGAAGAAAATGCTATTAACAACAAGGCCGCCAATTGTACTGTATCTTTGTAAGTATTTTATGTTGTGTTTTTTCCTGGTACAATAAATAATATTGGTTGGTTGTTGTACAGGGCCCCATTAGTAAACCTTTGTTTGCGCTTCGCCAGCCATTCTTATGTTATGTTATCTATTTTCTAACTGTTTCGGTTAAAACTTGAAATCACCTTCATAGATTATGAGCCCTTGGTCACTACTTAAATATTTAAGTTCCGACAATCCCGATGATGGTTTCAATCACGACAAGATTCTTACAAACTGGCGATGCATTATAACTGAGTAACTTATGGAAATGTGACCGTGACAATCAATCGGACAACGAGGAAGCCGAAAAAAGAAGAAGCAGCTGTATCTGCTCAGGTATTGTTTAGTTTTAAACTTAAGTAAGATAAGTCACTAACTGGAATGCCGTACGATAGGTAGCCTTATTTTCCTCGTAATCAAGTCCATGCCGTTGTCCACGCGCTTGCTCACAAATCGCGACAGCAGTTTACCGGCGACATCCACCATCTGCAGGCAAAGTTAGCCACAATATTTTCAGCGTTAAAAAACAAGAAAAAAGCCATGTGTTTTCGGTCTTGTGACCACAATCCACAGGAGGACCGGATAGATAAAGGTATATGAAGTTATAGTAGCAATACCACTCGCTAACTATGCAGGAAAGCATCTCGAGGAAACCTGAGTGTCTGAGATATTCAGAAACCTCAGCGCTTGAAATCGCCAATTCGCGGTGGTCACGCGTGGTGATTATTCTACCTGAGAGAAGGCCTGTGCCCTACCGTGGGACGTATACAGGCTGTTTATGTTATGTATATATATCTATATAGGTACGCATGTACTTGATCTGATCTGACCTTTATGGATAGGCGCCATTTATCTATCAGCTACAGTGGAAGAGGGCAGAGTATATAATATAAAATGGATATTCTTCAAGGAGCGAGAGAAGCAATAGAAGGAAAATACTTCTCTAAGAAGCTTATGTCGAGCCCACTTACTTAAGCGATAGCGAGACTTATTGCCTATAGGACGTATACTAAGTAGGGTAAGGTACCCTTAGTCGTACCAGCGCTTAAGTCGTACCTGCAGAAAATTCCTAAATCGTACTGGTACGACTCGGGTAATACGGGAATATTTTTCCCAATTTACAATTCTGTTTCTTTCAGGTGATTAATATGCAAAAAAGAATTTATAAAACTTGGTAACAAGATGAGATGGATGAAGCTCTGCAGAAGCATCGGGATAGTGGAATTGGATTCAACGAAGCATGTAGACTATATGCTATACCAAAACCTGCTTTGCGGCGTCATTTAAAGGGTTTGAAAAAACCTAGTAAGTTCAGAAGACCAAATGATATAACACCAGAAATGGAAAACGAATTAGCACAGCATATACTTGACATGAAGTTTATGTTCTTTGGATTAACCGTGACCGATGCCAGAAAACTTGCATAGTACCAACTTGCTGAAAAATATAAATTACCTCATCACATAAAGAAGGAAACGTTTGTGCAAACTATGTAACGAAGATCGTAAAGAAAACATGATCCAATGTATAAAATGCAAAGGGTATAAGATAAAAAAATATATTTGTGATATGTGTTTCAACTGATTGATTTCTGTACCAAATGATTATCTACTATTAACCTAAGAATGTTAGTTTCTTTGGGTAAGAATGAGAATTGTTATTATAATAATGAAGACTGAAATTAATCCCGTAGCATAGTCGCATAGCATAGTCCCGTTCTACTTGAAAAAAAAATATTATTACTCTAAGTACGACTTAGGCCATGGGTGGTACGATTAAGGCAACCGATTGCCTAAGTCGTACCGATGGAAGATTTTTGTAAAACGTTTAAAATACAACTTTATTAAAAGATTTTTAAATGTCCATTAATTTTATCTGATCCGTTAATAAATGAAGATTGTATATGTGCAAAGATTTTTCTTTTATTTAAATTATAGTAGAAATTATAGCGGTTTCCCCTGAAGAGGTACGACTAAGGCGACCTTACCCTACATATTATATTGATACGATACGAAATCGATACTTTAATATGAGTAGGTACTCACATCATGTAGTTTCTCGCGTTCCGGGAAGTAAGGATTAGTTACAGCATCGGGCAGGTCGGGGAGGCGCTCCGCGAAAGTTACCTCCACCAGTTTTGTTTTCGACGGCTGAAAAAAAAAAGACATTGGTATTGGACTGAGATATACACCATGAATTTTGGGTTATTTGAAATCCATAGCAAAATGAACGTGCTTTAACAATAGCTATCGGATACGTTAATTTGTTTCTTAAAGGCACTTTCCAATAATATCTAGACACAAACTTGAATCTATGAGAACCATTAGTAGCCAGTCAATGCCGCGGGTCATTCTGATGGACGGAACTAATAATTGGCCGCGAATTTTTTTATACAAGATTTCACTTTTTCGTTAGAACGTAACTGGTACTTCTCGATTGGTTATACACCTTTGTCTTAAGACACTGAGGAATTTTGGACGCGCAACGTGCATAGACGTGTGAAATACCTTTACGTCTATACTTAAAAGTAATAGTCTAAATTAATTAAAATTTATAGGGTACGTTCCGTTGACCTACAACTATGAAATTTGGCAAGTAATGTCGTCTTATACGGGCAAAAATCTGAAATCTATACATTTGTAGATAAATCATCAAAAATTGCCTTTGAATTCCTGATTCCTGAACTATTTATAATATCTAAGTACCTACAAATTTGTGCGGAACCATCGGTGGGCGAGTCCGACTCGCACTTGTCCGGTTTTTTTAAGCTGTCATCGGTATTATTACAGTAACATAGTACAGTAACATATTATTGCAGTAATACTTATGTGTAGTGGTCGCTGCATATCTTTTGAAGTAACGTAAGCACTTATGTATATCAATAAATAAATGAAACATATTCTTAAATCAGGCTCTACCCTACTATTGTGGTGAAGGTGTTCAGATTTGTGTGTTAGGGATGAAAGGTTTTACAACTCCAGTAAATAATGGATGAATGTGGAGAGGCTGAAGGAAGGAAAATTGACGAAACAAATATATCGAGCGAATGTGGGTGGAAGGGCCGGTAAGGGACGTCCCAGGCGGACATACTTCGACCAAATGGGGGGGATGTATTAGCAAGATAAAAATTACCCGAAACCGGCGTGCATGCATGAAAAGACTAATGAATGTTGAGGAAGCGAAAGTGATGTCAGGATCGTGGCAAGTGGCAGTCTCTGGTCTCTGCCTACCCCTCTGGGATACAGGCGTGAGTTTATGTATGTATGTATGAATAATGGATTGTACCGTCATGGTAGAAGAATTAGGCCAATGATGTAAATAAGTATTGTCTCATACCACAGGCGTCGGTATTCGGCCCTTGACGCTACGAAGGTCGGCGTCCACGTACTCTTTAGGGGCGTAATGAATGACGTCACCGAAATTAATGGACGACCGCTTTTCTATCAATGACTTGCATGCAAACTCCTTTTCGATGTACTGTGCCCAGCGAGGCGTCGATCTTAAAAGAAAACGGGCATATCGAAGACTGATGTTTCATAGTTTTTTTTTTAAAGACTCGCGATGCTCATATATTTCTATGTATAAAGGTAATTAAATAAAAATCGCTTAATATTAGGGGTTAAAGTATGAAATTGCCGTTTTATTGCAATAGGTTCTTTGAATTGACATAGAATCTTCATGGTTTGAGGTTTTCGAATTAAACTTTTTTCAAATGGTTACTATGATGTTCTTTTTTTAAAAAATGTGAAACATTTGAATATCGACTTTCAATTGTTTTTGTTATTCAATTTAGACAAGAAAGATGGATACTGCGAAAATTCGAGTGATTATGAGGCACCCATTTTTCGTATTTTTTTATTTTATTGATTTGACGCAAGTGAGTCAATATTGTGGGTAAGGTAACGTTAAACCATGCCGCTAATTCCTGGGTAGTTTGACTAGGGTCGGCTTCCACTATCTCTCTTAATTCATCGTTATTCACCTGTGTGGGCGGTCTTCCTCGTGGCTCGTTCTTTAAGTCGAAATTTCCATCACGAAAGCGTTTAAACCAAAATCGCACAGTGCGTTCATTAGTAGACAGCTCTCCAAACGCAGAATTGATATTGCGGGCTGTTTCTGCCGCGTTAGTTCCGCGTCGGAACTCGTATTCAAAAATCACTCGAATTTTCGCAGTATCCATCTTTCTTGTCTAAATTGAATAACAAAAACAATTGAAAGTCGATATTCAAATGTTTCACATTTTTTTAAAAAAGAACATCATAGAAACCATTTGAAAAAAAGTTTCATTCGAAAACCTCAAACCATGAAGATTCTATGTCAATTCAAAGAACCTATTGCAATAAAACGGCAATTTCATACTTTAACCCCTATTATATTATCGAAGAAGCTGGACAGATGACCTCAACCAAGTGGCAGGAAGGCGCTGGAGGCAGGCCGCTTCTAACCGGTCTTTTTGAAAATCCATGGAGGAGGCCTATGTCCAGCAGTGGACTTCTTGTGTCTGAATGATGATGATGATATCGAAGATGCAGAGTATCCTCTCTGAACAATCCAATCAGTCGGTCCCTCAAAACTGAGCATCATGGCCGCTTTCAATCTGGACCTATCGTTCGCCGTATAGACCACCAGTTAAGTGTTGTTCCGTGGACTGGAGATTAATAATCATCCTTTTTGATTATCTTGCCTAGAAATCCAAACGTCTATGTCTAATTTGACCTAAAACGTTTATTGAATAGGAAGCAAAATGACTAAATTGCAATATGGATACGCTGTATTTTACCTAAAACGTTTATTGACTAGGAAGCAAAATGACTAAATTGCAATATGGATACGCTGTATTTTACCTAAAACGTTTATTGACTAGGAAGCAAAATGACTAAATTGCAATATGGATACGCTGTATTTTACCTAAAACGTTTATTGACTAGGAAGCAAAATGACTAAATTGCAATATGGATACGCTGTATTTTACCTAAAACGTTTATTGACTAGGAAGCAAAATGACTAAATTACAATATGGATACGCTGTATTTTTCCTAACTGTAGTCTTGCTAGGTAAGTGAGTAGACCGCTTTATAGATGGACCTACTACTATGCAAAGAAGGTAGTCGTTATTTAATAAGCTTTATTAAACCAGAAACCAAATTCGACTTCATTCGTTCATATTGATCTCTAGGAGTTTTACTACTTAGACGTTATCAAATTTTAGGCATTTTGCTTCGTAGTCGTTACGATCTCTAGGTAATTTACAGTTTAGTTACTATACTTTTTAGACAGTCATTTTAGGCATTTTGCTTTGTAGTCGTTTTGATTTCTAGGCAGCATGATCAAAGAGGATAATCATAATACCACCATCGCTCGTTTACAAACTAGGTGTACCTACGAGTCTTAAACAATTTGCCGCAATGCAATTATTCTAGCGTTGGGTTTGACTATATCAGATTATTTAGGAAAATAAGTATCAGGTTACGGTAAAGTTAGGTAACATAAATATTGAACAAAATTCATGGACCTGAACCTAGCAGATGTCGTGATTAGCGATACGTGTAAAAAATAAAGTAGAGGACGTCAACAATGTAGATGAGCATTGCGCTTCACATAAAGAGGGAAGTTTTATACCACTAAGTTTCAATCTGGCTGAAAATTGTGTGTAAGTGGGAATTTACTGACTTTTTCCTCTTGTACTTGCGTTGATAGACGAAATTATTCGCCGCATTTTGTCTGACCGAGGTCGCTATATCCCGCAGCACCTTGTTGACGCGGCGGCGGGCACTCTCTACCACGCAGGCCTCCAGAATCTAAATCAGAAAACAAACAAGTCGATAAGATGACCCTCTTATAAAAAAAATCATTAAAATCTGATAACAGGTGAGGGATCCATAATTTTTTTTCCAAGATTTAGATTTAGCTAATAGAGGCCATTTGGAAAATTGACATTCAGAGAAAAGAACATTCGGGGAAATTAAATGGTCCTTAGGGGAATGTACATTCAAAAAGGTCATTTGGAGATATTGACGTTCAGGGAAAAGGAAATTCGGGTCTCTTGTTATTTATATTCAAGATGGCTTGTTTTTTGATACCAACTAATGTCAAAAATCTACTAGCGTAGTAGATTTTTGACACTGATTGTATCGAAAAACTAAATTTTTTACTGGATCAAGTCCTAGATTACGAAATGGCGATTCATGACTCGTGGTCCCACCCATAATTTCCCATTATACTCGCTGTCCCACCAGTTTAAGGCTCGTGGTCCCATCACTTATTCCCACTGATAGCTACAACTGCATCGTGGGGTCGTGGTCGCACTAAATAGATCTCTAAGGAAGAATTATTCTATTAATTAAATTTTTCATAGATTTTTTGACAGATATCAAAACTGACAGGTGATAATACTTTTACAGTTTTTTAAACAGATGTCACCAAAATATTTAAAAAAAATAAAAAGAAATGAAAAAAAATTGACGAGAATAATATATTATTGTTATCATAAGTGGCCAGTACCTATCTTCTATTTCTTTACTAGTATATATGACCTACCTTTGTGCATGGCCATTGACCGTGCGCCCTGGGACCACGAGCCATACTCTATAGCTATGACTGGTAGTCCCACCTAGCAGTGGGACCACGAGTAATGAATCGAAACGGCATAAGTTATAAATTTACTTATAGATATAGTTTCTAGCTTGAGTTAATACATGTATCCCAGAAGGGAAGGCAGAGAGCATAGTAATTCAGTTTACCAAATTAGGCTCCGCATTCGTGACGGGTATTTTTTATTTTGACCTATGCTAACATTTCCCAGTTTCAACACAACAGGCACACTAAAGATCCAAACTAGTTTAGATACTGAACAAACACAAATTAGTCTCTTTCCTTATCCCTTCAGAAATACGTACGTGAGCGTAACCGTAAACGACTGAGCTCCCGTTTCTCATACACCGAAGAGTATTACCCCTCGTACACGAACAATTTGTTAACAGCTGTCAAAGATTTTTTTGTATACACTTCAGCCAACTGACAGCTGAACTGATTCTTAAGGCCTGTTTACATAAGATAAGATAAGATAAGAATATTCTTTATTGTACCAGGAAAAACACAAACATGAAATGTTTACAAAAATGCAGTACAATTGGCGGCCTTATTGCTTATAGAAATTTCTTCCAGGCAACCGACGATGGTGAGTTGTTGAAGGAAAAGTGAGACGGGTAGTAGGTGCAAATATGAATATTCATTTACATACTTATACATAATAATAATATACTTACTTATACCTTTACATACTATAGGTAAAACAATTATAAACATAGATAAAGTTACATAAGTTACAATAAAGTTCTACCAGAGGACAAAAGAAAAGACATACCTACATGCAGGAAAACAATAATAATTGAACTATTTAATAAATTATAGTGATAGATATAGAGCGTGAACCCTGCTCAGAAGTACAGCAGTGACTTTAGAAATCGGACAGTTACTACTTGTAACTAGTGAGTAACGTCCAAAGGCAAAGTTCAGTTGTCATAAGTTGCCGTTCTGAGAAGAAGACTAGTCGCGTGGTTGTTATTTTTTCCACTCAAAGAGATTCTGGTCTTCTGAAACAGTTGTTATAATCCAGAAAATGGACGTTGCTTACAGATTACAACCGGATACAATTAGAGTCTTAGTACGTAACGCTAACACTGCACTAATGCAAAAAGGATATTTTGTATGGGACCTACAGTCTATGACAAACTACCTAGACCGCTAAGAGAACTTGACAACTACCCTATTCAAATTCAAACTGAAGAAAATATTATTAGAAAAATGTTACTATAGTGTACTAGAATTTTTGACTGATAGATTGTAGTAGGCAGGTATTTTGACGTTTGTGTTGACATGGTCTTTAGTTTATTTTATTTCGCATATTTTTTATATTTTTGACATTAGATTTTCCCGTTTCGATGTATTAATTCTTACCTATCACATTTGACAACTGTATGGCGCTCTCTCTTAAAATGATTGTGTGCCTACCAGGACAAAACTCTGCGATACCAAAGTAAGTCAATAAATTAAAAAAGAAAAAAAAACATACAGGACATTGTACCACCTTATGGAATTCATGTTTAACAAATAAATATATTTATCCTAATACCAAAAAATAAGGCATGTTTATAACCTCACAATATTTAATAACAGCTGCATCTTTAGCTAATTGCGGTAATTATTGCATTTTGAATTAGAAGAAGAATAAGAAGAAAGACATTTATTATACCAACAAGATACACCACAGAAACAAAATAAGCACATAAGTAACCTAATATGCACAACAACAGAAAGAAAACTAAATACACAACAGACAAAACGAATAAATAGAACAGGACCACAGATGTAGCCTGTGGTGTATCTACATTGCCACAAAAGGCAGCTGACTCAGCGTTGTGCTGAGGAAGTGATCCCTCAGCGCTGATTTTCACTCAGTGCCTACGGTAACCCATAATTGTACTACGGAGTGCGTATTAAACAACATTCATGTTTGAGCTATTCTAATATTCTCGTACAAATGCATAGGTAAGTATTTTCAGACCACTTAATTTTTTGCTAACAATTTACCGGGCAATGGTACAATCGTTCCGACCATAAATTGAACCTTATCACTTTGAAATAAAAGTCCAAAAGCAATGAAACATTTATACTAGCTATGCCCGTTAAAGGGCTAAGAAATACTTAACACGTGTTCACGGCCGCTGTGTGCTGTGTCTACATCCCGGCCAGTAGTTGGCAGGGTGCGAGAGACGGGGGGAGGGCTACTTTGCACTGGACTAATCAAAAAATAGAATCGCGTTCTATTAGTTGATCTTAATCAAAAACTTACTACTTAACTCGCTTTTGTCGTTCAAACCATAATAACAACCTAACTCGCCGATGACGCAAGTTAACTCCCTACTGTGACTGTTGAAATCGGGCTTTAGTGTACAAAACACTGACCTCGTCCAGAATTTTGAGCGGAGGGCCTGGCTTGGTAGTTTCCGTATCCATTATGATCCTCGCCTGCGCCAGCGTGGTGTAGCGGTCACCCTTCACGGCGACGGCCTTGACCATCGCTTCCTCCGCGATGACGAGCGCCTTGTAATCGTCCATACCCTTGTTGCCACGGGAGACCTGTCACGTACATTTTTATGGGCTTCAGGTTGCCTGCCCACCAAAGCGGGTCTGGGAGAAGCCAACCGATAGCTGGGTTATATTCTCTTGGACACACTGTGTTGCACATTGATATAGTGAGTCAGAAGGAAATTATAAGTTTAAGCGCAAACTTTGGATATGGGAAAAAAATGTTTGTTTACTTCTCCCAGTTACCGACACTGCGGTGGACAGGCGATCTAGTTTTGTGAGTAAGGTTACGTGTGGATGGTGAATTAGAAAAAGAATGAATTCGCATAAAATAAGTTAACATTTATTTAAACAAAGACAAACAAGGTATGTGCATAGCAAATGAAAATAATAATAATTAATTCCAACAAAATAATACAGAAATTATTGAACATATAATATCTAAGTAAGCTTTTTATGATAAATAAATGTGAGTCCAAAAGCATAAATAATAACAGTTATTCAAAGCAGTACTGTTCTGAAAACATGCAGAAATTCAGACAACATCAGTAAACGCATTTTATAGCTCCTGAATCTGTATAGACCTTAAGAAAAATTAAAATTAAATTAGTAACTAAATTTATTTTAAAAAATAAACAAGTGTAACATTTCCTTAAGAATAACCAACATCGTATCAAATGCACAAAAACTGCCCCAATATGTAAATTTTAATCAGCGCAGCTCACAATGTTTATAAAAATCATCACACCAGTCCCCAAATACCTTCTGCCTAGGTAGACTTCCGTGCATCGCGGCCGATCGCAGCCGCGCGCAATAGATCGCGTGCGACTGACGCGCGCGGCTGATGCGACAATAGTTATTGTATAAAAATGTATGGCGCCGTTTTTGCCGTCTGCCGCACGCGTCCGTCGCAGACTTTGGAAACAGCGCCATACATTTTCATGCGATAATTTCATGCGCGGCTGCGATCGGCCGCGATGCACGGAAGTCTGCCTTTATAAAAACTACGGCCAAGTAAGTGGAACAACAATTCACATCTCAATCTATTTCTCCTGGTCCTTGTTTCCTACCTTCTCAAGTTCACGGCCCATTTTTTTTACGACAGTCTTCTCCTTGTCTCCTTCGCCTCGTATCATTTTTAAGTTTGCCATCCTGATGCGTTGCAGCTGGAGATCAGCCTCGTATGCCCTTATCTTGGCCATCCTGTCATAAGAAAAAAAAAACGTTTACCTATGAACTAATTTTGTCGTTGATATCTGACGCGAGGTACAACACAAAAATGAAAGTGCTCTAGTAAAATGTGTATAGTACGCAGTTTTGTTCGAAGGGTACAATGGAAGCAATTTGTGGAAAGACTAGGTCCTAAAATAGATCAGAGATCTGTATCTTAGGATGCCAGGCCTCCCATAAACTAGGACAGCAAAGTATGAAACACACTGTAGACACTAAGTCAGCCCAAGTCAAGACCAAGCAAGGGTGTTCAGGTTAGTTCAGGAAAAAGAAGACTATTTAATATATAAATATCCAGTCTTAACCTCCTCAGACTTTACCTTGAAAATTACAGTGATTTTAAATTTTTGTTTAATAACAATGGTTCTCGATTATTATTCAGAACTAAAGATAACGGTGAAATTAACGAGATTCTTACTACGATTATAATTTGCTTTCCCGATATTTGGGCGCCATGCGCCATTGTCATCCCGTTTCTTTTGCAACCACGAAAGTTTTAAAATGTATATCTTAGGAACAAGCCTACTTATTGCTTCATCACCCAATGCTACTCAGTTCGCTCAGAAGATTCATAGCCTCAGTTTCTGAAAGAGTGTTCAAATGTGACAAGAGATTAATCTAAGATTAATTCAAAATACCGGCACGTGATTGGCTGAAATTAGCTTGACGTGAGATTAACATGAGATTAACATTTGATCGCTCTTCTAGAAACCGAGCGATAGTCTTACAATATTCTATGAATGCATCTATTTGATAAGATACTACACAAACCTGATTCTCCTATTGGTACCAGCCTTCATGTCGTCGGAGTATATCTTCAGCAAAAATGCTTCTTCCTGGATCTTGGCGTTTTGCGATTCTATACGCTCGGTCCATTTGCGGTTTTCCTAAAATACATAAATCGTATATTTGGCATAGTTTATTAAGGTTTTGGTGATTTAACGTGTACGTTAGGACCATGGGGTTGATAGGAATGCTTAGCTTTTTAGGGTTCCGTTGTCTACCAGGAACCCTTGTAGTTTCGCCATGTCCGTCCGTCTGTCTGCCTGTTTGTCCGTCTGTCTGTCCGCGGCCTAGCTCAGAGACGATTAGTACGAGAAAGCTGAAATTTGGCATAGACATACAAATTAATCACGCCGACAAAACAGTAGAATCAATACTGAATTTGCATGGATGTTTACTCGTTTATTTTTTCCCTTTTACAATTTTCCGACGTTTCGGTACTTTTGCAAGTCCCGTGGTCTCGGTAGACTGAGTTGACAGACGTCTTTTCGAAAGCATTAACTGTTAGTCTACTACCCTCGGCAAAGATTACAAAAAATATTAAGTTACGTTCCAAAAATATTTTGGCAATTTTTTTTAGTTTAAATTGGCAAAAAAGTTATTTTATATAAACTCAAAAGTTATGATTATTAGTTAATTGAAATTAAAATTAGATCTACAGTCACACTTCTAGCAAGGGGGTCTCATGCACTTAAGCACTGGTTCCCATGCTGTAGCTATGTTCCAACCACGATCTCTATTGAAATTTGGATGCCGGCGGATCTCTACTGCTTCGCGTATCATTCTAGGAAAGAAACGGTCCTCTCGGGCTAGAACTTGAATAAAACCCTCTTTTTCTACGGAACCCTACACTGCGCGTGGCCCGACAGCCAATTGGCCGGTTTTTTAAACACAATATAAAATAGCGTCTAAAGTCCGTGTCTATCGGACTTTTCTTATCGGAGCCGGAGCGGGGCGTTTCTGATTCTTTCTAGTTACAAGCCTAAATCGTACATCAAATTCCAGAATCTTGCATGAAAAACAACTGCGGCTCAAGTAATCCCATGCCGTTAGACAAATAAGGAGTTTTGGAAATAAAAAATATATTATATTTGTCTCACAAGAAGGTATTCAATGTATTGGCCTAAGAGGCCAAGGAAAGCTGCCGCGAACCGCCGTCGAACGTGAAACCTGTGGTTGAGGCCCTATGCTCCCCTGGGAGTTAAAAGACCGAAGAAGAGGAATAAGCGAAGATATTTAATGTTCGTTTACCTCATCTTCCTTCTCTTTCGCCTTCCTCTCCCTCTCTGCCCGGAGTCGGTTGATGCGCTTGCGCTCATTGATGCGCCACTGACGCACCATCATGATTTTGCGCCGCAGCTCGAGTTCCGCAGCAGCCTGGACGCGCTGCTTGATGCGCGACTCTTTATAACAGAACAAAACAGGGTTGAAGCTAAAATTCCTGCATCGCGCCAGCAAAGATTCTTGCAAAGTTAGCGTAAATTATATAAAGGCGAATAACAGTTAAAATGCCTTCATCTGACTTATCTGATTTGGAGCTATTCCTCTTGCCATGAGCAATAGCTCAAAATCAGGTAGGTCCGATGAATGCGTTTTAACTGTGGATTCTCTTTAATGACAATGCTTTTTAGTTATGCAGGGAAATATTGTGGGAGGTTTGGACGATCTGCGGAGATAGGTATATTATGGTTTAGTCAAGAAAGTGATTTTCATTTTCACTATTTAGCTTTAGTTATTCGCCTTGCCTTCAGGAATAACGAGACGCTTTTTAACGGCGCAGGAAAAGAGTGAGGGATTTGGATAAACAAAAAGTATTGTAAATATTTAAATATTTAGTAAATATTTGCGTATGGCACCGGATTAAGAATAGCGTCACTCCATTTCCTTCTGTGGATGTCGTAGAAGGCGACTGAGGAAATAAATTACCAGGAGACGGGCAGCAGCGTCTTTCTGAGAATCCAACCACATACTGCGATCGCCAACCCGCCTGCCAAGCGTGGCGATTATGGCAAAACCCCTCATGGTTATGAAAACCACGAGGGAGGCCTCTGCCCTGCAGTGGGCGTCAAATGGCTAATAATGATTTTAAAAAATAATAATTTAACAAATCATACAATTCATCACGATCACGATCAAAAACGATCACGAAGGTTAAGCAACACAGGGCGCGTTCAGTGCATGGATGGGTCGCCGTCTATGCCTAACGCTAGTGGCATTTTTCCGAGCGGTTCCGTGCTTCGCAAGGCACGTTAAGCTGTTGGTGCCGGCTGCCATCGATAGATGGCAGTCGTTAAGCCAAGTCAGAGGCCTTAGGGCGGCTTGACAACTTCTGACAGTAGACGAGCCACTAGTCTACAAGCCTCCACCAATCCGGACTTGGCCCCCGTGGTGGAGTATGGCCTATACCTTCCTCAGGGAAGAGACCCGTGCCCCTCGGTGGGGACATAATGGGTTGATGATGATGTTGAATTACCAGAACCTCGTTGAATGACATGTTCAACTTTTAAGTCCATACTAGTTCTCGGTATCCCTCAAAGAATTACATAAAATTTACTAATATATATAGTTACAATCCGGTATACTCACTGACTGACTGACTGACTGACTGACAGATCATCTATAGGTTTCCTCGGAAACGGTAAGAGCTACGGGAAAATGATGTATGAGAAACTTGTAGGAAATGTACGATAAAATCGGCTTCATAGGATGGCTAATAATCGGCTAACTTTTTTGTTTACTAGCCGATTTGGATGAAATTTGGAACGGGTGTTTGTTGCATGATCTTATTTAAAAAAAAAATTTGAACGTTCGAAATTCAAAACAGGGGCGAGAATATGACCGCCCAAAAAATCGACCTTTGCGCAAAAAAGTCGGCAGCCAACTGGGCACATGCTGGAGACGTGCCCTAAACGGCATCGGGTTGTCAAAGGACCCAGGTATATGAGAAAAATCGGACATTTTGGAATATCAAGATGGCGGCCGAGATATCGACAATTGAAAATAAGAAAATTTTGTATGGAGAATTTGTACTGAAAATCGACTCTTAGTACAAATTTTAAAACAAAAATCAGATGCGAGGCCGATGGCCGAGCTCCGTTCAGGCCGAGGCCGAAGGCCGAGACTATACATTTTCGGCGAACCTGCAACAACGCAAAAGCCAGATGGGACAAACTTGCGAGGCCGAAGGCCGAGCTCCGCGAAGCGGGATCCAGGAACACCGCCGCGGCGAGGCCGAAAGCCGAGACCACGCAGGTTCCGGCGTAAAATCGGCAACGCAAAAGCCAAATGGGAGAAACTTGCGAGGCCGAAGGCCGAACTCCGCGAAGCGGGCCCCAGGAACACTGCTGCGACGAGGCCGAAGGCCGAGATCAGACATATTCCCGCTTATCAAATCCCTACCCCAAGTGTCTAGCGAGGCCCTAGGCCGAGCGCCGCGGAGAGCGAAGCTCGGAGCGGCTGGGGGTCGCCGCGCGAAGCGCGCAGGGGGTTCACCCCCTAGTTATGTATATAAACGCGATATATTTCGTTCGTCAATCTTCATTCCTTCATACTAACCACATGTCCAAACTAACGCAACATTCCATTTTCAATTCTAGTCACTACATCCTCTTTCAGTTCACAACGTTCTCTAATCAAACTATCCGGTCATTCAAAGTAACACCAGACATACTTCTCAAGGCCCTCATTTGTACTGCATTAATCCGGTGGAAGGGCCGGTAGGGGACGTCCCAGGCAGACATACTTCGACCAAATTGGAGATGTTTTAGCAAAGGGCAAGATAAAAAGTACCCGAAGTCTGCGTGCGTGCATGCAACGACTAATGAATGTTGAGGAAGCGAAAGTGATTTGTCAGGATCGTGGCAAAGTGGTAGTACCTAGTCTCTACCTACCCCTCCTAGGATACAGGCGTGAGTTTATGTATGTAAGAAACACGACGTGATTTTAAGGTATTACCTCATGCCTTATAATCACGTCGTGTTCATCAGACCTTTCTCGAAAGCGCGAGCCGCCCTCTCCGTGCGCTGTTTCTCATTATATTCGGCCAGCCGTCGCATTCGCTCCTGGACCTTCTTCTCGCGTTCCGCTGCCCTGGAAGTACGCAGGCAGACATTGGCGCACTTATTTTTATGAAGCAACTTCGAATAACTTGAACAAATCACTTCGGTTTCGCATCAAAATCAGCGCCGAGGGATCACTTCCTCAGCACACAATCTAGATACACCACAGGCTACATCTATGGTCCTGTTTTATTTATTCGTTTTATAAACATAAACATAAACATTTACATACAGGCACATACATTGGTTCTGGCCCCACACTAGGATACCCTGTGTCGTGGGAACCAGAAACAACGACATCACAAACATGTAAACATCCAAGACCTGGGGGTTTTTTTTTTTTTGTTCCCAGCCGGGATTCGAACCCGGGACCTCTCGCATGGTATGCAGATGCACTACCACTGCGCCACGAGGTCGTTTTGTCTGTTGTGTATTTAGTTTTCTTTCTGTTATTGTGCTTATTATGTTACTTATCTGCTTATTTTGTTTCTGTGATGTATCTTGTTGGTATAATAAATATCTTTCTTCTTCTTCTTCATTGAAATATTTCGGGTCTCATTGGTGGGGGACGCGGGATGTGACTTAGCTTCGGGCTTCAAATTAGTCAAATTACAGACGATGAAAAAAAATTGCGCTAACTTATCGGATTTTTCTCTAGTTATTTGTTGGGATTATAGCTATACTTGCCTCCAATAATTAAGGAAGTGCTGATAACCTAACTACAGAAAGAAGTTTAGTCAACAAATGATTTTTAAATTTTTGATTAGTGTTTATAGGCATTCGATCAGCTAAAAACAATGCTGGTAAACATAATAAATAAACGAACAGCAACACTTGGCCCGATAATAAATCAAACATAGTCATTAAACTTTATTGATTTAATTTTCGTAAGACATAAATTTGGAAATTTGGTATTTTTGGAATTTTCTGTTGATTTATTTGGAATTTACAGCCGACCTCTAGTTGCTGCTCAAGAGATTTTTGTTCCTTTATAACTTTTTTCAAGAGTTAAGTTTAAACTCAATCTCTAGTCAAATAACAGTTAAGTATGGTTGATACGAAGCCAGTGCGCTGGCGCCAGTTCTGCAGACAAGCTACAGCTGGCTTGGCTAGTGTTGTTTAGATGAAGCCAGTCAGCTTGCATCTTGTCTCAAACATTCTAATTCTAAACATAAACAAACGCACATGGGTGACGTGAGAAAAAATGGACGGAAAAATAGACGGAAAAATAGACGGGCGCTTTAGTCTGTTCATACAGTTTAAGTAGTAGTTAAAGTCACTAAAATTAATTGTGTATTTTTTAAGAGATTACAGCTAGATGCGTGCAGGATTCCTACTTCAGTTCATTAGTGTTTACACTTTTGACTGTTATTGACGAAACGAGTAAATTATTCCATAATTAAAAGAATGCAATTAAATAATAATCCAAATTTTCACTGTGGTTGGTAGTTCCCTAAGGTTCGGTTTTTAGAAGCATCTAATTTTTGACATTTAGATTGTGGCAACTTTTGCCCTAATTGTAAATGTTTAATAAACGGTTTAACGTTTACAAAGCTGTTATGGTTATTTTTATCGAAGTGATCACGCAATGCCAAATTAGTTTATTGGACAGATATATATAGAACACTTTATTGTTTGTAATGGATAAAATAAGGAAAGGTTAAAATGCGTCGAAACACTAATTCATTTATTTAGATACGGCATTTTAGTTCTTATAAAGATATAAGCATTTGAAAAGGAATAACGGAAAGCTTTATAGCTCTTAAATGCAGAGCTAAGTAAGTTGTAAAATACCAACTTCGCAGCGTGCTTTCATTTTCACTAGAAAAGCTGACGAGTTAAGTTAACCTCAAGAACTAAGGCCATGCCTACCTCGGTACCACTCGTGGTACCTTGATTTCCAACTCGGCTTTTGAGCCTTTCCGACCCGCCCCTCAACTCCGCACTCTTTTAATTAAAAACCTACCTCTTTGATTTACGTACGATTTTTCAAGTGACGTAAACTCACGGCTGCGGCGGCGTTGAAAATGGGAGAGCTTGTCTCAAGTATAGAATGGAGTGACATCATTTTAGGGTTCCAAAGTCAACAAGAAACTTCACCATGTCCGTCCGTCTGTCTGTCTGTACGCGGCTTTGCACAAGTACTAGAAAGCTGAAATTTGGCATAAATATACATAGGTACTAATCACGCTGACGAAAAGGTACGATAAGAACTTTAAAAAAAATGTGTTGTAAGTGCAGGTTGGTCGTTTAAAAGCATTGTGAGTGTAGGAAAACCATTTTAGATTTAGGGATCTAATAATATTTGTGAAATAATAAGCTTTAAAGCACAATTTTTTTTGTTAGAGTAGGGCGTTCCCCCCTCTCCCAGCTAAACGATTGACTGTACTTTTCAACTCATATTTCTTAATTGCACCGACTACCCGTCTCTAACTTCTTTCTTGTCTCCGTCTATGGTTGCCTGGAAGAAATTGCTTGTAGTAATAAGGCCGCCAATTGTACTGCGATTTATTTAATTTCTGTTAATGTAATCTTTGTGTACAATAAAGAATATTCTATCTATCTATTGTAGAAACGTGAAAACATTCTGAGGAGTAGCACATCTCTTCTCTTATATATAAAAATGAATTGCTGTTCGTTAGTCTCACTAAAACTCGAGAACGGCTGAACGTTGTTTTTATATATTTGTGGAAGTCCAGGGAAGGTTTAAACGGTGAGAAGAAAAAAAGAAAAAATATAACTTAAAAGGAAAACTATCACGGCTTAGGCTTTACATGTTAACGAGTAATAGGTGACCAATTTATAAACTACATTGAAAGTTACTTTTATGAAATTGTTATTTCTGTAACGTAGGTCAAAAAAACCCTCCTTCTACGGAACGCACTTGACCGGTTTTTACTGTTTAGAAGAAGACAAGGAAAAATAAAAACCATAAAAAACCGGTATTTTTCAGATCTCAAAAAATGAGAAAAATAAAGTTAATCTAATACGACGAATACGATGTGGACGAAGCTCTTGGTGGATATTGAATGTAATGTAATTTAATGTAATGCAATGTAATTTAATCTAATACTTAATAAAAAAACTTTCTAGATTTAGTTTATTCATTGAATTCAAAACGTTTTCTAATACAGGTGTTGACGGATAAAAACATTACTTTACGAAATAACGCAAGTATTTATAAACGCTTCATACTTAATAGGGCGTTACGAGCAAGTTGTGACGTTATAGTTTGAGCCCGATTTGTATGGCACGTATTTGTACTACGCGGCGAGAATGGCTTTTCGACAGGTTATAAATATTATGAAAAGTATTAGACGTAGAGATTTTTTACCACAACTATTTATTATCGAGCGCAAGCGGTGGGAGCGTAGCGTAGAAAGCTGGACTAACATTCGGAAGGTAGTAGGTTCGAATTATACCAATGACTTTGTTTTCTAAGTTACGTACATTTGTGAAGTTGCTTGTAGTAGCAATACCACTCGCTAACCGTGAAGGAAAACATAGCGGGGAAACCTGAGTGTCTGAGGGATTCTCATACGTCAGCTCTTGAAATTGCCAATCCGCTGTGAGCACGCGTGGTAATTAAGCTCATATTTTCTCTCTGAGAGAAGGCCCGTGGACGTAATAGGCTACATAAAAAAATATTTATTCAGGGACTCTTCAATGAGATTAAAACATTTTTTGTGCAAATTCTCCAGCGCCGGCAGAAACGGTTGGCTTTGCTGTTTCTGGTTTGCGGTCTCGTTTTGTCCCAGCGCATGCAAGTAGCACAAGCAAATGTTTCAATATCGACACTAATTGACGGAGTTTGAATGCAGGCTGCTGTCGTATTGCTTCGAAAACTAATATCTGCTTAATGAAATGCTAAATGGGTTATGCAAACAGAAACTTCAACATTCAGGCGTCAGCTTAGTCATTAATGTCACTTCACGCAATGCAAATTGTGATTCTCAAACTCCGTAGATGGTGGCATCATGGTGACGGGATTACTAAATGCATACCTAGTTTATTTTAGAGCTAGTGAGAAATAATTTGACACTCATAACTCCAAGTCGTTATAATTCGCTGTTGTTATAGTCAGCTTGTCTTGAAACCAGAAACTGAAATTCTCCTGCCTTCGTAGGTAGAAAAGAAGATGTTGTGTTGACCACGCATGATTCTCATGGCTGTTACAAACATTTCTGTGAAGCCGTGGATGTTCTTTCTGGACTCTAAATGGTCTGGTCTCTAAGTGCAGGTCTTGTGGGCATGGGAATTTTTTTAAATTTATAAAACGGCTTTAGAAATGCAGTCAGTGCGTGCAGTGTAGTTGTGAACATTCGATGACATTGAAAGGTTTCGGTCTTTGTTGTGCTCCATATACATGCTCAGCCCATTCTTCAGGAAGTTTTGATTCATAAAGGCCAAGTTACGGTTGCTTCCCATAAAGGAGTGACCTGTTATCCGGACTATGAGCCTGTAAACAAAATTGCGATACGACGTCGCATCGTAAAAATCCGCGAACTCGCGCGACGCATCGCAAGAACTTTCGATTTTATTCTCATCAGCGTTCATAATAGTAATAAATACCTAGATGAAGTAAGAATCTTTTTTGTTTCTTTTTCCTGTATCTTCTTATCAATAACAGAAGCGAGCACTTCTTTTTACGATCCATGTTACGAACCTAGTTTACAAAATACGTTCAAACGGTTGACGGTCGTCGAAGGAATGGTCACCCTAATCGTGGAAGGGAAATGCCTTGCCGCACGAAATCGCATCGCAGAAATTCCTGTCGCAGTTTATTGCGTTGCGAATTCGCATCGCGCCGATCCGCAGTTTTGTGTGCGGAGCCTTTGACAGACTCAAAGCGATTGCAACAGTGAATCATGTAGTGTAACATTCTAAAAATTATTTAATTTTTATTTTGTTTGGCACATGATTCGATGGACATTTATCATTACTGCCGTGAACTTGTGTGACGCTAAGCATTCTAGCCGTATAAAATCCAATAATAAAAAAAACTAAATTGAAAAATAACCAATAACCCGACTGCTAAGCATTAACTACTAAGCAGGCGGGACCAACATAGATACCTCGTGAGGAGTTACAATGACGAATTTGGGTCCCCCCTGCTTATTAGTTAATGCTTAATAGTCGGGTTGTTGGTTATTTTTTTTAAAGGTTTTTTTATTTTTGTCTTATTTGTGTTTTTTTATTTTTTGTTTAATTTATGCTAATTTGACAAAACCAAACATGACGAACCGATTCAGATCCTATTTGTCAAAATCGAACTATTGTATCGGAGTTATGCGGGAACATAATATATTATAATCCGATCCTTTTGGGCTCCACTGCAGTCGGGTAAAAATGCGTTTAACTCGGATTATACTAACTGCACACACTCGTATAGTGTCCGAATGACATTCTCACTTAAAAATTACAACAATTTTGGACATTCATCATATTGTAGTTGGCCCTTCAATTACTTTCCACGGAACCCTCAGTTGCTTGAGCCCGACTCGCACTTGGTCGGTTTATAAAGTGGTTAAGCTATCAGGCATACCTATGCCTATCAAGCGACAAATTCCGTTGAATGACAGACTAGTGCATTTTTTGTTTTTTTAGCCTTATAATGTTTAGGTATTATCTCACCAGTCAAGTCACTAACGTCCTTTACTAGTAGAAGACGTAAGAAAACGAAATAGAAGACGTGACTAGGAGGTAGGTATAGATTACAACGCCCACAATAAAAATAATTATTTCACTTCCCAACTATTACTAATTGACAGTTTGGAGTATAAACGCATTTTCTGACCCCCAAATACACCACTATTTGACAAACTTCCATACAGCACAACACAATCACTAGTCCTGATCTCAAACTAGGATACCCTGTGCTATGGTAACAAGGCAAGGACATCACAAACATGGACAATACACCCAGACTGAGGCCATTTGTAAAAATATACGGCGACCCAGTGGGAATCGAACCCACGACCTCCCGGCACGGTAATCAGACGTGATACCGCTAGACTAACAAGGCAGTCGACATCGTCACGCACGCTGAATGTGTGCGTGAGGTCATTAGTGAACTGCATCTGTAGGCTTTAGCTGCATCGGGTGCTAAATCGTTTGCAAATACAAACCGAAGCTGAATACAAATATTGACACAGTTAAACGGTCGTTTAGAATTCAGCGCATCCCGACTGACATTCGGTTTCTGGACTTTCAATGCACGTAGAGCTATTGAGCCGATATATTTTGGCAAACGCATCAATCGTTATGGAGAAATACAATATAAAGGACAATACACACCAACGCGGTCGCGGTGGGGCGGTCCATACAAAATACTACTGCCGGAAATGACGTACGTATGGACCTCCACCGCTGCCGCGGCCGCGTTGGTGTGTTTCTGCATTTGTAAGGTTATAATAAATTCCCGGCGCACGGTTGCATATAACACTTTTAGTGTGTATAATAAAATGAGAATGGTAGTATATTCCAGGAATTGTAGAAACAACTTTTCTGCACTACAAACTAAGTAAGTATAGAAAAACAAAAAGGTGTTTAAAATGTCCGCAATTTTATTAACCATCAAACCGTCAGACTGCATTCATGAAAAGTACTTTTACTATTTTTATTATTTAAAAATAAATATCGTGCAAGCGGGACAGCATTCCGAGCGAGACAGCATACCCGACGTAACACATACTAGCTGTCGCCAGCGACTTCGCTCGCGTGAAAATTTTGTCGTGTATTTTTGCGGATTAAAACGTAGCAAAATGTGGTGTTAACGACTATACAACCTATCACCGTGCCAAATTTCATCCAGATCCGTTCGACGCTCTGGCGTGATTGAGTAATAAACATCCATCCATTCAAACTTACTTATTTGTAAGACATAAACATACTATATCCGTGTGGCGCCGGATTAAGAATAGCGTCACTCCATTTCATTCAGTGGATGTCGTAGAAGGCGACTAAGGAAATAAATTGCCAGGAGACGGGCAGCAGCGTCTTCCTGAGATTCCAACCGCATACTGCGATTGCCAACCCGCCTGCCAAGAAGCGTGGCGATTATGGCAAAACCCTTCATGGTTAGGAAAACCATGAGGGAGGCCTGTGTCCTGCAGTGGGCGTCAAATGGCTGATGATGATGATGAAACAGACTATAATGAGAAAAAACGTAAAGTACGGCACATTTTTGGGACATTGATCATCAAGTTCACTACTTACCGTTTCTTGAGAGAAAGCCTGTGGCTTTCAGTGGGACGAAAGATTGATTTTATTAAAAAGTGGTTGATAATTTATTTATTGACCTAAGAAATATATCGAGCGAATGTGGGTGGAAGGACCGGTATGGGACGTTCCAGGCGCACATACTTTGATCAAATAGGGGATGTGTAAGCAAATGGTAAGATAAAAGGACCCGAAACCGGCGTGCGTGCATGCAGCGACCAATGAATATTGATGAAACGAAAGAGGTCTGTCAAGATTGTGGCAAGTGGCAAACCCTGGTCTCTGCCTACCCCTCCGGCATACAGGCATGAGTTTATGTAATGTAATAGTTCATAATACATAAGCAGCCTACATACGTCCCAATGTAGAGCACAGCCCTTCTCTCAGGGAGTTTCCTCACGATGTTTTCCTTCGCCGTTAGCGAGTGGTATTGCTACTATAACTTCATAAATGTACATAACTTAGAAAACAAGTCATAGGTACATGCCCGCACTGGCAATCGAACCTGGGTCTCTCGCTTCCCAGTCCAATGTTCTACCCACTAGGCTATCATCGCTATGGTTTATAATACGTAATTGCAACAACGAATTATAAATATTACAGATGCATTTGAAAGAAAATACATTTTAAATCAGAGAATTTGCCCATATCAAAGCTAAAAGCCGTTGCGATTATATACGGTATTTTTAATAGTTCGCTGAACTAAAACATACAACTGATAAGTGAGTCAATGACTGTTGATATAACGCCCCCATTGTCATTCAAAACGTAGAGTTCATGTCGCTCGTTCGATGCATGTAGGTAGCTTAAGTGAGTATGCATTGGCAACATCATAATAATGTAGTTTTTATTCAATTATCGCTCTTATTCTGTCAGCGCCACGTGCTAACTGAGTCTAGGACCCTGCGGCAACATTTGCATACACGGCTGGGTGCATATGTTTGCGCTTACATAACTCAATGGTAATCACATTTGGAGAGACGTCTTCCCCGACGGCTTAAGGACGTACAGTTCACAGCACATCCATCTATACACTCATGCACTCTGCCTGATCGAGTAACGAGCGACTTTGCAATTAAAATATGAAGGTTGATATGTGTTCGAGTCCACCAGTCCGTGTTCAGTAAGTCTCTTTGACATAAAAGTGAGAGACGTAATTAAGCTGTCTGTACAAGAGAATTACTAAGTGTACAGCTAAAAATGTTAAGTAAAAATTTTAAACATTCTAACACATACATACATCAGACAGATCACTTTGGCTTCCTCAACATTTGTTAGTTGTTGCATGCACGCACGCTGGTTTCGGGTACTTTTTATCTTACCCTTTGCTATTATATCCCCTATTTGGTCGAAGTAGGTCCGCCTGGGACGTCCTTTACCGGCCCTTTCACCCACATTCGCTCGATATATTTGTTTCGTCAATCTTTCTTCCTTCATCCTCTCCACATGTCCAGACCAACGCTACATTCCTTTCTCTATTCTAGTCACTACATCCTCTTTTCTTTACATTCCAAGATTTTTAATTGTTCTAAGAAAATGCTTTCTCGACATACTATTGCTGAATGTGACTGGCTTATATTAGCTTTGCTAGATAGTACTAAAATTACGGGCATTGTAAATAAATATTTTTTGTTTTTCTATTCTCAGTTTTTCATAAAGAAAAGTTGTTTCCACAATTATTAATTTTCTATGCAAAACAACGGTTACCAGAGCCTGCGACAGTGTTAGAGCGCGTCAAGCGCGAATTTAACAAAACTATGGAAAACCTGATTCTTCGAAAAAAATTAAATCTGTAAACAAAAAGTAGAGCAAAAGTTTGCGTAAAATACAAACTCGTCGTGAGACGCGCATATGAGGCGGTGGACATACAGAAAGAACGTGGGGCGACGGGCGCGGAAAAGATGCGTGGTCTTTTCAATTCATTTTCATACAAAATGTACAGAAGAGACGGGGTGAGGGCGTAAACTCTATAGAACGCGTCGCGTCTTTTCCGCGCCCATCGCCCCACGGCCTTTCTGTGTGTCTTAGACTTTACGATCACGTTATTAATCACGTTTCATACATTTTAATCACGTTGTTTATCTACTACAAGCAAAACATTTCTGGCTTACTTTTGCACTTAATTAGCATTTTTATTGGATTTTTGTAATTAAAATGAAACGTCATCGGCGTTTTTGGGGCGACTGAACTGTGTAGATAATCATACACAAAACACTCTTGAGACAGAGTCAAAACCGGTTTATAAAACAGGAAATCGTCCCATAAACCGGCTTTAATTCCGTCTTAAAAGTTTTTAAATGGAATCAACTTTTTACAAATAAGACCGTTTGTGTTCTGTTCCTGCTGTATGTATGGCTTTTATATTGTTAATATCGGTATTGCAACTTGAAATAAATTATTTTCATTTATTTTATTACCGTAACCAGGTCGTCAGACCGTCTGGTGGGGGCCCTTTCCACGCTGCGTCGTCTTTTCGTCGTCAGGACTTTTTCGCCCCAACGGCCATCAGTTCTCCGAGCTACGTGCCCCGCCCACAGCCACTTCAACTGAGCAATTCTTCGAGCTATATAAGTAGCTCAGTTTCTTCTGCGGATCTCCTCATTCCTGATTGGATCACGCAGTGAAACTTCAGTCGCTGGATGCGGGTGGCTCAAGACCGGGAAGCTTGGAAAACCATGAGGGAGGCCTATGTCCTGCAGTGGACGTCAAATGGCTGATGATGATGATGATGATGATTTTATTACATTTTTGATTTTGGCGCAAGATTTTTGAGGAAACCCCGTATATGAAATGGGAAAGTACGTAGTTATTAAATTACTATCTACTGCTTACTGCGATGACGGTGATGTAATCTCTATCCCTGACATGCTTTCATGGAAAGCTGATGTGTACTTCGCCGGCTACCCCGCTTATCTCCTGAGCTCAAAGCTAATAATGGCCGGGATATAAACTGCTTATGTGGCTATCATGTACACAGGCATGACGGAAATTAATTAGAAACGCCGCGTCAAGCCTGTAGCACTAATAAGCTTGTTCCATCGCACCACGGCGCCTGAATTGTTTACTGTTGCCGGTGCATTGTGCTGCAGTATTTACGTACTTATTTTATGTTTATGTACTTATTTCATCATATATAAGCAGCCTATATACGTCCCACTGTAGGGTACAGGCCTTCTCACGGAGAGAAAGAGAGAAAGAGAGTATGGGCTTAATAACCACGCGTGCCCACCGTCGATTGGCGATTTCAAGATTTATTTTATTATGTATTGGATTATATCTGTAGCCGCGAGGTAAAGGAAAAGTCGAGATTTTTCAAAAAATTGCTTCTTAAAGTAACAAGTCTTATCCGCAATATATCGTCGGCTTATTGCAAGAACTCATTAACCGACATATTCACTATTGGGAGAAAAAGGACTTTTTAGTTCGTGTTATTTAATGGTTGTATTTCCTCCTCCTTATTCCCTATAACATAGTTAAAATAATGCCTGATACTAAAACACCACTATTGTATCATTGTTCAATACATCTATATGTCCACACCTTTAAAAAAAGGGGTTAGTGAGTTTTTGCAGTAAATGACTTCTTGCAATAAGCCGACGATATTTTGATTTATTCACAATGAAATAATAATAAGTCATTGTAAAAAGTCCCGCCGCGGACATTTTAACGCTCGTCGTGAAAAGTTTTGAATTTGGCGGTTGTTATTCTTTAGAGCGGTGGTAGCCCAGTGGGTAGAACATTGGACTCGCAAGCGAGAGACCCAGGTTCGATTCCCAGCGCGGGCATGTTTTCTAAGTTAGGTATGTACGTTTGTGAAGTTATAGTAGCAATACCACCCGCTAACCATGAAGGAAAACATCTTAAGGAAACCTGAGTGTCTCAGCAATTCACATACCTCAGCGCTTGAAAGCGCCAATCCGCGGTGGGCACGCGTGATGATTAAGCCCATATTCTCTCCCTGAGAGAAGGCTTGTGCCCTACGGTGGGGCATATATAGGCTGCTTATGTATTTTTTACCTCTCATCTACAGATATTAATTGTAGGTTTATTTATTAATAAGTACTTAGATTTTAAATTGTGTTTTTTGTTTCTTTGTTTTATTTGAAATTTTAATTACTTTCCCCCTAGTGACTCCATGGAGCCCCTTAATCAGTCCAACCTTGTTAAGGGTGCTTGCCTACGCCTAAATATATTCTCATTCTCCCCTCGGAGAATCCCAAAAATGTGCCGGAACTTCCCGTAGTCCTTCATCGAATAAAGATTGGCTGTATTCGATTAAATATTTGAAATATCTGTGTAAAAAAACTTGGCACAATAACTGTCTCATTTCACTAATACATGGTGAGATAACAAAATCAGTTTTGATTTAATAAGGCAATAATCGCTCGTAGCCCCGGCTGCCTGAGTGATTTTAAACGATCACGAAGGTTAAGCAACACTGGGCGCGTTCAGTGCATGGATGGGTCGCCGTCTATGCCTAAAGCTAGTGGCATTTTTCCGAGCGGTTCCGTGCTTCGCAAGGCACGTTAAGCTGTTGGTGCCGGCTGCCGTCGATAGATGGCAGTCGTTAAGCCAAGTCAGAGGCCTTAGGGCGGCTTGACAACTTCTGACAGTAGACGAGCCACTAGTCTACAAGCCTCCACCAATCCGGACTTGGCCCCCGTGGTGGAGTCTGGCCTATACCTTCCTCAGGGAAGAGACCCGTGCCCCTCGGTGGGGACATATTGGGTTGATGATGACAAGGCAATAAATACTTTTTTGTCTTAACCATCTTTATCTTTAATTGTAGCGTAATTCGGTACACGATAACGTTGAGAGTAGAGGGGCAGTCTGTATATCACCCTAACACATCATACATTCAAATTGCAAAAACAATATTAAAACCGCTTTGCAAAGCAATGCCACCTGGCAAATTTGTTCAATGGTACACGGTGAGGTAAGGCAATCAAAAGTTTATCCGCCTGCTTAGGCGCGGGCCACACAGATAGGATGAGGACGGGGACGGTACGACAACGGAGCGGTGATGCGGCATCCTTTTATTCACACTCATACAAAAAGAACGACCAAGTGCGAGTTGGACTCGTGCACCAAGGGCTCCGTACCACTGCAAAAACGGCAACAAATTACGTTTGTTGTATGAAATACATAATTGATATGATATTTATTTTATTTTAATTTGACGACCTCGTGGCGCAGCGGTAGTGCATCTGCATACCAAGCGAGAGGTCCCGGGTTCGAATCCCGGCTGGGGACAAAAAAAAACCCCAGGTCTTGGATGTTTACATGTTTGTGATGTCGTTGTTTCTGGTTCCCACGACACAGGGTATCCTAGTGTGGGGCCAGAAGCAATGTATGTGCCTGTATGTAAATGTTTATGTTTTAATTATTTATTTTTGAAGCGAATATAGAACTAAATATTCCGGGAATATTTCAAGCGTCTACCTGTTGCCGTTATTAATATCGAGCAAAAAACGCCAAAAAAGTTACGTTTGCTGTATGGGAGCCCACCTTAAATATTTATTTTATTCTGTTTTTAGTATTTGTTGTTGTAGCGGATAGAGAAGAAATTTCAGCTGCCTAGCTATCACGGTTCGTGAGATACAGCCTGGTGACAGACAGACAGACAGACGGACAGTGAAGTCTTAGTAATAGGGTCCCGTTTGGAACTCGTTTTTTATAGTTTAATTTATTGGGTCCGTTTGGAAGACAAATTCACGTTGTTTTTTTAAATGAAACATTAATTTTTAAACTACGACAAACATTAGATAAAAACTCGGTATTATGCATTTATGGTATTATGCAGTTGAACTGTTTTTGCACCAAAATTAATTAAATTAAATTAACCAAGATTTTGTACTAAGATTTATTTTATTTCTTTATTTTAAGAATACATTTTCATAAATTATAAGAAAACACATGAAAAAAAAAACCAAACAATAAAAAAACCCGTTTTTTTTCAGAAGTAATTGGAAAACACCGGTGCCAAAAATTTTAATCGGTTCACGTCTCTAGTGTCATAGCTCAAAAATAAAACGTTTCTTACTCTTACTCTTCGCCCCATCTGTGTGGCCCACGCTTTTAAAGTTTCTAATCTACATTTGAATTTAAACTGTAGCGCGCGGACTTACATTCGTTTTTTCTCCTCCCATACGTTCCCGAACTCAGATGCGACCTTCGCCATCTGTGCTCTGGCTCTTTCTGCCTTTTGGAAGGCTAGCAGACGGCGGGAGACATCCAAGGCTACTCGATGAAGGGTCAAGTCATCACGAGCGCGTTCATCCTAAAAAAACAACATGCGGTTGGTGTTTAAGATTCGTGTAAGAACATCAAGACTTATCAAGACTTTAACAGCAGTCCTGGCTATAAGGTTTGTCTTTTCGCGTATTTTTAGCATTAGACCAAATTTTTTTCCTTATATTAGCACTGTCGGTCAGTTAGAATTAATTTAAATAATTTTCTATGACGTTACCAGTCATTTAGACTCTCTGAGCGCTATCTGGCATTGAAAAATTCGGCTCTAAGAAGAATTTCACACGAAAACTCACAAGTTTCTGCATCTCCATGTGTATACGGTCCATAAAAATGTTGTAGAGGAATTTCCTGTACTGGTTGAACTGTTTAAGGCTGCACACGGCGCGTCCATCTTTGGTCACGAAGCCCAGCTGAATCATCCGGTTGCGCGCTGGCTTCTGGGCGAAGTACTGGCCCAGGTGCGGGTCGTGCATCGGGTCGTATTCGTAGGAGACATAGTTGCAGTTCGGATCGCTGAGGTCGAACGTCGGCGTGTAGCCGCGGTCTGACTTCCGCACCTGGAAAACGCCGTGGTTAAAGCCGCGTTTTCACGATCTTAGTACGCTCGGACAGAGTGATTAAGTAATGTTAGTGACTAAAAACTGTAGGCTCCCCGGATCGTAGTATACACGCATTTTAGTGAATTCAGATTTTTGCTCCAGTTTATAGGCGTTTTGTTGCTAATGGTTCCGCTCATCGTGCTAAAAATTATTTACTGCTACGGTGAATAGAATCGGAATCAAATATGTTAATCGTCGAACTTCAACAATAAAAGTATAAAAATAAAAGAGAAAGAATAGTTTGGTCACGGCAATGTAAGCCATACGCTTCACAACCACAGCTTCATAAAACTCCACAAAAATTAAAATTACATTACGAGTGCGGAAAGCCTGTCATTGTCTGACAAATGTCGGAACAAGTTTCAATGACGGTTCCGCACGTGTACTGAACAACTATTTTTAATACAGTTGTGAAAAAATGAAGCAATTTAATAAAATAATTTTCATCCCCCCATCTCGGAAAGAGTATTTTTGCTCTTCCATATCAGAGTGCAAAAGCCGTTTTTATCCGGTAGAGGATAGATTAAACTGAATTTAGAACAATCATATCGTGTGCACTAAGCATGTAAATTCAAAACATCAATAAACCTATTTACTTCTACCTCCATGGTGCCGAATTTATCATACAACTTTTTTCGATTTGTTAAAAACTCAGACTCGGAACCTCCTTTGCGTTTTTTTTTTGCATTTAGTCATTTCCTTGCTGAGGTGGGATGAAAAGTTACGTGTTGCACTCGAGTGCAAAGATTTTTCACCTCGTGCTCTTTTGATTCCTTTGCTAACGCTCAGGATTCTAATTTTTAAATCACTCGCTGCGCTCGTGATTCAATTTTAGAATCCTTCGCTTGTTCGGTCATCAAAATTGAGCACGCGGTTAAAAAGCAACTCTGCACTCTTGTATAACAAATAAGTATTGTGCAACAAACAACTAAACTCGCAAAGAAAATTTTTGGAAAATGGCGCCAACCGTAAAAGAATATAAGCAGAGATTTTTTTTCTTCACCCATTCTGGGTAGGCAAAGGGAACTATTCCCATACAGCATAGTTCCCTTTGCCTACCCTGAAGTCTTCAGTAGAACTTTTTTATTGATATGAAATGAAAATGAAAAATGAGATGAAATGAAATGAAACCTAACCTAACTCATTGAATCAAATCATTATATCTGATATTTTTTTATTGTATCTGTAAACTGAAAACATGTATTTTTTTCTTAAATATAAATGGGCGTTTTTCTCACAGAACACATTTACTCACGGAACTCTGTGCATTTACTCTTCTCTGCCGTAAAGTATCAGACTAGAAAGTCGACCGATTGGGAATGTAAACCCTTTTATCTACACTCATATATCTTCAAATTAAGAATTCAAAGGTAAACACATATTGACAGGCTTTAAACAATACATAACTTTAAAGAAAATAAAAAAAAAGTGTAATATAAAGTTACATTAAAGGTCAGATTTTTCACTTTATGTTACAGTTATTTTTTTTAAAGTGTTGCTGTGATCACGGAACTAAACTTTAGTTTTTTTTTTATGTCAAAAGTTGACTCTATAAAAAACCTAATTTCATTTTCGTGCTACCAAAAGTGCAACTAAAAATACCTAAAATTGCGCGCGCAAAACTGAATGCAGACGAATGAATCATCATCATCATCATCAACCCATTATGTCCCCACCGAGAGGCACGGGTCTCTTCCCTGAGGAAGGTATAGGCCATACTCCACCACGGGGGCCAAGTCCGGATAAGGATAAGAAAAATTTGACTTGAATGTCCGTAATTTTATTATGTATCGAACCCTCAGATCACATTAATTTATAAAAAGTATGCTCATTTTAATACAATCATGAAGTTGGAATTTTCGAGTGAGACAGCATGTTAGGTGGAACCACAGGCACCGCAGAAAGTAACAATAAGGTACCACTAGGGCAGAGTATCGCTATAGCCCCGCTCGTAGCCCCGGCTGCCTGAGTGATCTTAAACGATCACGAAGGTTAAGCAACACTGGGCGCGTTCAGTGCATGGATGGGTCGCCGTCTATGCCTAACGCTAGTGGCATTTTTCCGAGCGGTTCCGTGCTTCGCAAGGCACGTTAAGCTGTTGGTGCCGGCTGCCGTCGATAGATGGCAGTCGTTAAGCCAAGTCAGAGGCCTTAGGGCGGCTTGACAACTTCTGACAGTAGACGAGCCACTAGTCTACAAGCCTCCACCAATCCAGACGAATGAATGTCAAGATACTTTTGTCGAAATTGCGCCATTTTGTTTCAAAAATTTCATTATGAGTGTAGATAAAGTAGTGTATGAGACTGCACATAACTTGGTATTAAAACACTCGCGAATGCTATTAAAAAACTCTCCAAGGCTCGTTTTTTAAAATCTCGCTCGTGTTTTAATAACCCTCATTATGTGAGAGTCACATAAACTACTATTAACGTCGCTCATCGAAGTCTATGAAGCAAGGGCCCCCATTGACAAAATAGCAACTGTGTCTTTGAGTTTGATGGAGCTTTGTGTGAGTGGAAGGAATTTGTCATCACGTGACTATAAATATGACTTTTTCATAGTTGGCCTTCAAAGGAGCATGGCCTTCCATGGTCCACCCACTTATTATAAAATTACGGACATTTGTATACATTTTTGTTTTCCTATAGGTATTTAAGTGTTAACAAGGAAAACTTGTTTGTAAAATTATTAATTCTAGTCTAATTTTTTTCAATACAAACCATGTTACAGGATAAGAAAAATTTGACTTGAATGTCCGTAATTTTATTATGTATCGAACCCTCAGATCACATTAATTTATAAAAAGTATGCTCATTTTAATACAATCATGAAGTTGGAATTTTCGAGTGAGACAGCATGTTAGGTGGAACCACAGGCACCGCAGAAAGTAACAATAAGGTACCACTAGGGCAGAGTATCGCTATAGCCCCGCTCGTAGCCCCGGCTGCCTGAGTGATCTTAAACGATCACGAAGGTTAAGCAACACTGGGCGCGTTCAGTGCATGGATGGGTCGCCGTCTATGCCTAACGCTAGTGGCATTTTTCCGAGCGGTTCCGTGCTTCGCAAGGCACGTTAAGCTGTTGGTGCCGGCTGCCGTCGATAGATGGCAGTCGTTAGGCCAAGTCAGAGGCCTTAGGGCGGCTTGACAACTTCTGACAGTAGACGAGCCACTAGTCTACAAGCCTCCACCAATCCGGACTTGGCCCCCGTGGTGGAGTATGGCCTATACCTTCCTCAGGGAAGAGACCCGTGCCCCTCGGTGGGGACATAATGGGTTGATGATGATGAGGGCAGAGTAAATTAAGCTGTCAATTCACGACCGCACCCTTCTTCAGTAAACTTGTTAATTTGTCGAAAAGCAAATGTTGTTTGCGCCTTTGCCCCACCATTTGGGTTGGTGAAGTAAGGGCCTGTTTAGATTAGGCATTAGAAAAAAAGGCGCGGAAAAAAGTCAAAGTGAAAAATCAATCGGTGGCGGCGGCGTATTTCTCGTAAAATTGTATCATCATCATCATCAGCCATTTGACGCCCACTGCAGGACATAGGCCTCCCTCATGGTTTTCCTAACCATGAAGGGTTTTGCCATAATCGCCACGCTTGGCAGGCGGGTTGGCGATCGCAGTATGCGGTTGGAATCTGAGGAAGACGCTGCTGCCCGTCTCCTGGCAATTTATTTCCTTAGTCGGCTTCTACGACATCCACTGAATGAAATGGAGTGACGCTATTCTTAATCCGGCGCCACACGGACAAAATTGTATGTGCACGATTAATTAAAACCTCAACATCTCCTCCGAATCCACTAAAATGCTCTTCCACTGCGCATGCGCGCTTAAGGAGTGTTTTTAAGAAATCATCTAATATATAAAAATCTCGTGTCACAGTGTTTGGATTTTTATGATTTTGTTGTGTACTTTTGGTATGTCTGAGAATAAGTCGTAGGCTAATTAATATGGCAAAACAACGTTTGTCGAGTCAGCTAGTATTTTTTATAAAAACGACAGAATGAAGTGGATTTTTTTTTTACTATTTCTTTCCGAATTATAATGATGATAAATTTAATAACAATTTCAAATGGTCCTTTTTAAAAAATATTTCGGGCTTATCCCCTAGTAGACATACATATAAACATACTACATAAACTGACAAAATAATAGCTCTTCCTTTTGGCTGTGCCTCACACAGTCGGTTATGAATTTATCAGTTTGAGCTCTGAAAATATTTTTCCCTGTACTTAATCTGGTGGCAAGGCTCGACGTACTGTTTGAAAAGGCCCTTGGGTCAGAGAGGCTGTGGAGATTTGGCAACTTCTCTTAAGAGATTCGGCTAATTTAATGTAAATAACGTTCTTTTTTCGGGACTACAAAATTTGGTGAAACAGTGTGAAATTTTTCAAGAGTAATTTGAGAATCAATTCATAATTATACAGAGAGAATTAAGAACGTCAGAAGTATTTATTTTGAGCAACAAATGTGCTAATTGAATAGTACTTTACCTTATTAAAGACACTAGGCTGAAAGTGTTTCTAGCACAATGATAGAAAACTACGCATATTAGATACAAAGAAACTCCTTTACCAGTAACATTTTGCAATAAATTTGATACGTTTTGTACTAAAATATCAAAAATTACAGTAGACGCGTTAATAAACTATCAGCATTCTAGGAGCGTAATAAATCAGCGCTTCTCTTGTGTGAGATACTGATGTTTTCAATACAATAGAGCGTTGAAATTTCAATTTAGTTCTTTAAAAGAACTCTTAAAAATTTTCATTTTGAAGAAATGTTCGGTATACTTTCTTTAAAAAATGCAATAAGAAAGTGTAATGTAATATTGAGTTTACGTCATATCTTCTAAGCTGTTAATTTTTCATTTCGTGGTAGCTTTGGGAAAAATATTCGTACCTAATGATGCAAATGATGCAAATAATACGTGTGTAAAAATTACACTCGTCAGCAACGGAAATGGGTGGGATATGAATCCAATGTTTAGAAAAAGTTCTATGCAATGCAAGCAGAAAAAGAATGTGTAGAAAGCTTTCGAGCTAGTTCCAAAAACCCTATCCAAATCTTGTTACTTGAAACAACATTTCGTAATTGGATCAGCGTCAGCGTCGAGTAATGCCATATTTTCATTACCGCACACCGCAAACTGGATGTGTATGACTGAAACATCAAAAGGTTGTTTAGAGACTACCCACATTGCCATTGTATTTTTTAGTTACGTGCAATAAACGTATTAATAATAATGCCCTACCTGTACCTTCGGCAAAAATTCGAATAAAAGCGAAATTATGAAGGCATAGTCGATAGCATATGAAAAGAAAATATTGGCTATTACAAAATATTACGATTTATAAAAAGGTCAAGACCCCGTTCTAAGATGAGACGAGCATTACGGAAAGGCCTGCTTTTTGAAAGAGTGGTTACAAAAACAATTTCATGAAATAGTCTGCAGCGCCCAGCAAAAGAGGCGTTGATGGATGAGCGTGTAAATACGTAAGTCCACCAATGCCTAGTTGTAGCTAAGACTTGTATAATACTTTTCTTAAATAATGCGTGGAAATTAAAACTTAGTAGTAAGTACCTAGGCAGAACTGTTTTCTTTTCAAAAGTCGGAGTAAAAGATCGTTCCATTTTTAGTGTGTGTGTGTGTGTGTGTGTGCGTGCGTGCGTGCGTGCGTGCGTGCGTGCGTGCGTGCGTGCGTGCGTGTGTACGTGCGTGCGTGTGTACGTGCGTGTGTACGTGCGTGCGTGCGTGCGTGCGTGCGCGCGTGCGTGCGTGTGTGCGTGCGTGTGTGCGTGTGTGTATGTGTGTGCGCTTGGGTGCTAGCGTTCGTGCGTGCTTGCGTGCTTGCGTGCGTGCGTGCGTGGGTGCGTGCGTGCGTGCGTGCGTGTGTATGTGTGTATGTGCGCTTGCGTGCTAGCGTTCGTGTGTGCTTGTGTGCGTGCGTGCGTGCGTTCGTGCGTGCGTGCGTGCATGCGTGCGTGCGTGCGGGCGTGTGCGTGTGTGTGCGATTACGTACCTCGAACATTAATCGGTTTCATCATGTTTATAGTGCGAAGCAGACATTAGGCAGGTAGCTTGATAATAATCTGAAGTAATTAATATCCATGAACGTAGTTTCTTTATACACTCATATATAGGCCAAGAAAATATACTAAGTATTTTAATATACATACAATTGACATGAACTAAATTGAATATTTCACAGCAAAAGTTGTTTTAAATACTTAATATATTATTAGTGTGCCTGCCGTGGTACTAAATGTTCGCGCATTTTTTTAAACGCGATTTCTCAACTCAATATATTCTTCAATTTACGTCTATACTTAAGCGTAGGTAATAGTATCAATAGTAGCATTTTTAATAACTAATTACTTAACAGCGGCTTTCAAACCACCGTTTCATCGTTTACAGGCTGTTTATGTAAAATCTAGTTTTGGAAGTTTCCGAAAATTGATCTCGTACAAAAAAAAACCGGCGTAGAACTTTCTATTTATTTTGCGCCCTAGTACTAGTTCTATCAAGAAGTGTAATTATTTGGCGCCCGCCCGCTGTTTCCTGCCGACACAGAACGTGATCGCATTTTCGTCGGAAACTTGCCTCGAGCAGATTTATTGGCCAAATTGTGGCATTAATTTTACTCGAACGCTAGCTATTTCTGAAAACTATAATAGCATCAAATTATGATTTATATGAATTCGCTGAGAGCAACGCTCACTTTATGCTCTCACTGGGCTCACTTACCGGGCTTAGTAATGTTACAGGGAGGTTTTTAAAAATATTATGAGGTTATAGGTATATTATAGATAAGTTAAGCTCTGCGAATCAGAGCGAAACTGGTCGCACGCTTCCGACAAAAATCAAGTAAGTGAATCCGGAGTTAAGCAAAGATTATTATGTACTTAATTATTAATGAAGGTATTAACTTTAATTAATATTTATTGAAAAGATAGCAGTACCTACGTGTAAATCTGCCAGCCAGTAATAATAATAACAGTAGGAATCACTTACTCGAATTTTTGTTGGAGGAATCCGACCAGGTTTCGCTCCTATTCGAAGAGCTTATCATGACGAGTAGGGACGGAACTCGCGTCGTCGGTTGCTCGTAAGTGATCCAAGTGAATGAATCCGAAATTAAGTTAATAATAATAATTGCTTCCACACAACACAATTACTTGGTCCCAAACTCTGTGCTATGGTATCTAGGACATCAGCGACAAAGTATTATAAAGTTCGACATTTTACCAAAGGGGACGCCCGGCAAATTTAAATATCTCTGCGAGAAAACCTGAAACGAGAAACATCGATAGTCCATTATGAATTTACATCAAGTTCCAGAATCAAGCGGAAACTAGCTAAGTAATTGTAAAGTGAAGCTTCCTAAGTTTTAACCAGAGGGAGGGAATTGCTTGCAGATAAGTCTATTGTCGAAGGCACTCAATTGTTGAGGATAAGAGAGCGAACTGGTCGATTAGACCTGTACACGCGTGTAATCTACTCAGTTACGTTACAACTATACTTGGTTCCTCGTGTGACGTTCTAATATGTGATTGTAGGTATTAGGATAAAAATAATTGATTACTTTTTATAGTGTAATTTATAGGGTCATTTTCGTAGATTTTCGTTCGAACACATGAGATCAAAGTGAGAATTGGGTGTAATACGCTTGACGCTTTTGTGTAGCGCCGGATTTAGAATAGCGTCACTCCATTTCCTTGCGTTGATATCGTAGAAGGCGACTAATGAAATCAATTACCAGGAGACGGGCAGCAGCGTTTTTCTGAGATTCCAACCGCATACTGCGATCGCCAACCCTATGGCCTATGCCCTGCAGTGGGCGTCAAATGGCTGATAATGATGATGATGATCTAACAAATAGATTATAGTCGAGATTAAATCCGTTAAGGAAATCCGTTGACACCCGCTGCTGGCTATAGGCCGCTTCATGTTCACACCACTTTTCAGGGTCATGTGCCATACGCAACCACTGCCTGCTTGCCACTCGAGCTAAAACTTTGGGCCGTCTGGATGGTCTGCCCACCTAATCATTTCCTTTCTCGAGGGTAGACTATCAGCCAAACTACCAAAACCGACTTTAGTCATCAAGCATGTAGCCACTGTTAAATCTAAGACATAATTTAGTTAATTTCACTGCAGATCTAAATTATCACTCAAAACTTCTCGCAGGAAGAGGGAGTCTGGGCTTAATCACCAATGGCTCAACGCAGATCGGCGATTTGTAGCTGTGGTATGTGAACACTTCTGTATGAGTTATTAACGCAAAGTAAATCGCCGTAATATTAATGCTAACAAAGCGTGAACCGAGCTAACTAATGCGCAGTTCACGCGGCGAGTGCATTGTAAAGTTAGTCGGCTCCAGCCGCTAACCAATACAATACTAGGTACCATCAATGTGGTAAAAACCACAATTAGAATTTAACAATATCTACAAGATAAGATATGAATATTCTTTATTGTACACTAGAGCATCACCATCATCATCAGCCCCTTGACGCCCACCGCAGGCCATAGGCCTTCCTCATGGTTTTCATAACCATGAGGGGTTTTGCCATAATCACCACGCTTGGCAGGCGGGTTGGCAATCGCAGTATGCGGTTGGAATGTCAGGAAGACGCTGCTGCCCGTCTCCTGGTAATTTATTTCCTTAGTCGCCTTCTACGACATCCATGAAAGGAAATGGAGTGACGCTATTCTTAATCCCTTAATAAGGGTTAATTAAGGGTCTAATAATTAGACCCTTCAAATATTTTTTTATTAGCTGCCCATACTTCAGACATTTGTGCAACGCAGCTACTTCTATAGCCGTTGAACCGGGCGCTGGCGCAAACGGGCACCGGTACGTAGTACTTATACCATAACAGGTACTAAACAAAAATAATTTGATACACATCAACGTATTATCAAGCCGAAGATTGGGACTAGATAAGGACATTGAATTTTAAGTAAATGAGGACAATGAGATAGGGCCATTATCTATCACCGTCCCTTTGGAACAGAACCGTCTAAAAAGAGAAGTGCGATAGCCTTATAGTGAGACGCGAAAAAGAGATACTCTACTGCAAACACTAAACACTAAAAAGCGATGGTAGCTTAGTGGGTGGAACATCGGTAAAAATACACAGTACAATTGGCCTTATTGCTAAAAGCATTTCTTACAGACAACCCTATGACGGAAAGTTGCTGTAGGAAAATGAGACGGGCAGTCGGTGCGAATATGAATATTAATATACTTATATAAATAACTATATACCTTCATAAACCATTACATATATATTTAATGTAATGGTTTATATAGGTATAAACATACATAAATAACTTATAATAAAAACGACTCGAGAAGGAAATAAATAATATTATAGTATACCTACATTAAGGAAAAGAACAAAGAAAAAAAATTATGTACTATACTATAAATCCACAGATATTATACTTGAAGACACAGATAAAACTCATTTACCTTGTTTTTGAAGACAGCTGAGGAAGGAGAGCGAGCAAGGTACACACATCTACATCTTACCATCGCCGGCCATCATCTCTACAGTCGCAATTTTTTTTCTTTAGTAGGTAAGTATGTTTTTTCCCAGAGGTTTCCTCACTCACAGGTACTCGTAAAAACGAGCTCTTTTCGGGACGTGTGAAGTGTATCCAGCAACCGTAATAGCTGAGCATTAGGTGGAATCCAGGCTGTTTTATCAAACGTAAGCCCATTCGCACAACGCACTCAATGGCTGAATAACGTGGCGCATTACCATAATGAATTCCCTGAAAGGATTTAGGCATCCCTTTCAATTTGACGGTTTGCGTGTGTCTAATTCCACCCATAGGTACTGAGACTCAAATAAACTGTGTTAGAAAGATCGTTAAAAGCAGTAGTAAGTTAATACTGGTATTTTATAACATTACTAATACTGAATATCAAGCCAAGTAATATCACGATATTTTATTTATTTAGTGAATGTCAGTGATAACTATAATGTAAACACGTATCAAATATTTTATATTTTACTAGCCGACTCGTCAAACGTTGTTTTACACAAAACTGCGAATCGGCGCGATGCGAATTCGCAACGCAAAAAACTGCGACACGAATTGCTGCGATGCGATTTCGTGCGGCAAGGCATCTCCCTTCCACGATACTGGTGACCATTCCTTCGACGACCGTCAACCGTCCTGAAAGTATTTTGTGAACTAGGTCGTGACATGGATCGTAAAAGAAGTGCTCACTTCTGTTGTTGCTAAGAGATGGTGATGGTGCTATGGTATGCAATAAAGAGTATTAATCCAATTTAATTTAAGAAGAACAAAGAACATTTTGATTTCATCCATATGCGAGTTAATTCGCGAGTAAAGTTCTTGCGACGCGTCGCGCGAGCTCGAAGATTTTTACGAAGCGCGACGTTGGTCGCATCGCAGTTTTGTGTACGGGCTCTTAAAGTTGTTTAATATATACCAACTATGCATGAGCAGCGCGAGTCATAAAAATACGTATCAAATGTATTTATGATTTCATTCATATCGCAGATCAGGATATCCAAAATATTAGCATTCAACACCTTATCAGTGCAATAACCCTTCTTTGATTCGTCATTAGTTTAAAAATGGAAATTTTACCTACTGGCATAGCGTAGAGGTCAGTCGATTTCTACGAGTATCTATGGCTAATAGTGCGTGGGCAGTGTCTACATTCTATTAGGACGACAAAATGTAATTCGTAGATTTACGTAGGCAATAAGTCACACGACTGTAAATAAAATGCCAAAAGTATACTAAACCCGTCACTAGGTCTATTTTCTATAACCGACTTCAAAAAAGGAGGAGGTTATCAATTCGACGCGTATAATATATTTTTTGCTATATTCCTCCATAACTCCGTCAAATCTTAACCGATTGCGTCAATTATTTTTGTGTTCCAATAGATATAAGGTCCTATTGGTCCCATTTTAATTTGGTGAAGTTCTGATGAAGACTTTCAGAGATGGAGAACGGAACTCTTCAATGGACAGCAGTAAATAAGGCCTAATGGGGCACATCCTTTAGTAAAATCCGTATGTTTCATAAAATAGCGTAAAAGTAGTCCCAATGTAATTTGGTGGTAAAGACTTTCGGAGATGGAAATTGAGAACGTCAAATTTTAAAGCAACGAATTAAGTAGGGTAAATTATGGTTATAAGGGTAAAAATTAGTAAAAATAAAATAAATCACTAAAAATAAAAAAATAAAATAAAAAATAAAAAATGACTTCGAAACACTACAACAATAAAAAGTTACAAATAATTTAAATAATTAGAAGTATGTATACATGTAGGTACTGTAGAAGTAGAATTTGGAGTCGGTGCCCAAAATATATGTGCTGGTCATGAAACTGGGCACCGACTACAAATTATACTTCTACAACACCTACATGTACATACCTCTAATTATTTAAATTATTTGTAACTTTTTAGTGTTGTAGTGTTTCGAAGTCGGTTTTTATTTTTTATAAATTTTTTTTTATCCAGACAATCTGAAGTTAACACTCGATGACCGCTGTATAAACAGTCTGTAGAGACTTTACAAGGGAAAGACTTTATACCGCAGACTATTTTATACAGCGTTTGTGGAGCATTTTAATCGAATCGTGTTTTCATAAACAACAGCGGTAAGCCTTTGCGATAAAAACCGCCCAATGTTCGAAGTGAAAAGTTTTATTAGCTGCGTGTACAGTCATCGCGCGACCTAGTAGGGCAATACCTAACAAAAGGTAACTAGAACTCAGACTAATTAGTCACTGTTAAGCAGCCGTGAATAATCCTAACACAAACTGCGTAAGCAAGCGGGCAATAATAAAGCAGACACACTTTTGATTTATTGCCCAAAAGTAGCGTTCAGACACACACGATTATTCGACATGGCCGCTCGGTACGTTCCTCCGTAAATTACTTGCTTCCCGGTAGTTAAGTGGTTTTTGCTGGCAATCCTTTGACGCGTGTGCGAAATATTCGCAATTCCAGAAACACGGGTTTGTGCTTTAAAACTCAGTTTCTCAGTTTTATTAATATTACATACAGGTTTCCGTTCTCAGTTTTTGGGGTTCCTTAGTCCGACAAGGAACCCTTATAGTTTCGCCATGTTTTAATATTACATTCTGGTCTTCGCTACGTAATTTTATGACAGTTATGTGTATATTAAACGGGTCTAATTGTGATTAATATATAACTATGTATGAGCAATTATATAACTGTGTATGAGCAGAACTGTTAAAAATGGATTAACAAAATGTTACTGTATGATAAACGGGGGGTTATTGACATGTTTCTGGATGTGAAAAGGTAAAATAAATAAATAAATATAATAAATGAAACAATTCAAAATAACAATTCAGATTTAGTGAATTACGTTACAGAGTATTTTATTTAAGTAACTCGCGAAATTCAGTACATATATTTTATAAAGTTTACCCGTTAAATATTTACGGGTACATTATTATCCTAGTTTGGGACCAGGTCAAGTGATTGTGTTGTGTGAAAGTTATTTATTTATTTATATTATTTAAAACTAAAAAGAAATTGCACATAATAATATATATAACTTTGTTCCTATTGTGATAGTAATCCCTTTTATCAAACCTAGTTTCCACAATACAGAAGATCATGGTTTGATAACTAGGCTTCATTCTTTTGCACGAAATTATTTTTGCAAATACATTTTTCAAAAATTTTGTTTTTAGGTATGTCTGAACGAAACTGAAGTGCCAGCTGCTGATATTATTAACGCGTCCTATATTACAACACAGGGTGTTACAAAAAGGCCCTTTCATCCTTCAAGTTAAGGGGTTATTGTGCTCCCCATAACAAACAACTTTTATATTGAAGCCGACCCTAAAACCTTGAATAAGTATAAGCTATTCATAAAGCTAGGCAGGTACGAGTAGTTTCATGATTTAAATGGATATAGAGTTGATCTCATAAAAATATGACTGTATTCTATACTATTTTGTATTCACGACCGCCTTTGCATTTGATTTGGTTACAAATATTCTCTATTTTAATGCAGGACATGGTCTATCTGTGAGCCTTTCATAAAAGTTTGTTCACCCGTTTATGATGGGTATCGTCTCGGGTGCATTGCACATATATATATATATATATATATATATAATGACACTAGATGACCCCGTGAACTTCGTATCACCGACGTCAACCGTTTATTTTCTTCTCACCGTTTAAACCTTCCCTGGACTTCCACAAATATATAAAAACAACAATTAGCCAAATCGGCCCAGCCGTTCTCGAGTTTTAGTGAGACTAACGAACAGTAATTCATTTTTATATGTAAGATTTCTCCCTTCTTCCCTATATTGGCTTAAACACCTTGTACTAAGGTTGGGTGGAAGAGATCTCCCTTGGAACAAATTTTATGCAAAGATTTTGCGAATTTATGTTTTGCAACAATTTAGTGAATAAAGAAAAAATCTAAGTTTTTCTCAGAAGTAAAACAACATGGCAGGATTTTTATCTAACATCCTCTATAACAAACGTAATTTGCATGTGAAAATGTAAACATGTGTACAATATGAGAATACGAGCAAGTTTAATGACCACTCTCAGGCGTGCTTGGAGATCACCCCGTCGACTTAGCGAGAAAAGGCACAGGCACCGGTAGAAGCTCAAGTGTATACACGCTGATTTCTGGATGAAAATTGCATCTATTTAGACTATTACTTTTAAGTATAGATGTAAATTAAAAAAAATTACATCTATTCTTAAAAGTAAGTATACTTGTTTCGAGTTGAGAAATTTTGTTAAAAAAAAAATCGTACAATTAGTACCGCCTGTCGGTCTAACAGAACAATGACCCGCGGACTCGCGGCGCGCACGCACCGCTGGATGGCTACTATATGGTTCTATCTAATAGATTCGAGTTTGAGTCGAGATAGTTTTGAGAAGTGCGTTTTTCAACAAAACAAACCAGCGTATTCGACATCTATTGTCAGGAACGTTCATTTTTCTATGTCTTTAGAACCATCCAAAATTAATGGTGTATATATAAGCATAGACCTTGCTGTTATAGCAGTATTATTGAGTATTTAACATATAGCACAGCTATATATCTTAGGCTGCCAACGCTCTCTAAGCTAAGTTTATTCATAGATATAGAGCATATTTCTATGAATAGCATATCCAGTGAAAAAATCCAAAAACGTCTGGCACGATGACATTCCCAGACCTATTTATTCGTTTATTCCGGGATAATCATTTATGTACTTACTTAAGGGCTATGTTCGGAATTTCTCTACAAGATCGAATCAGAAACGATGAGATCTGTAGACGAACGAAAGTCGTCGACATAGCCCAGCGGATTAGTAAGTTGAAGTGGCAGTGGGCGATGCACATAGCACGCAGAACTGATGGCCGATGGGGCCGAAAAGTTCTCGAATGGAGACCACATGTCGGCAAGCGCAGCGTAGGACGACCAGCCACAAAATGGACAGATGACCTCATCCAAGTGGCAGGAAGACGCTGGATGCAGGCCGCTTCCAACCGGTCTTTTTGGAAATCCATGGAGGAGGCCTATGTCCAGCAGTGGACTTCTTGTGGCTGAATGATGATGATACTTACTTACATTTCCTTTAGGGTACTCAATAACCTTCAGTGAATCTATCTGAATGTAAGTTACAAGGTGTAAAAAATCCCCAAATACATCCGAAAATGGTGGGTTCTCAATACTCAACAACGGGGAGGAAATCCCACTCGTCAATATGAAACATTTTGACTGTGTAAAAAAGATAACAACTGTCCCATGCTAAAGTGAACAATGTGTGAAATACCTAATATTTATTATTTCTCAATTTTTTATATGAAAATCCCCATAATTTTGTTACAACCTGTATACACTCTTTATTGAAAGTTTATTGTTAGGGAACAATTTTTGTTCTATGAGTTTTATTTATTATGTCACTTCGAAAAACCAAGTCGTGCGTACATTACATTTGTAGGTGCACTCTACTCAGTTACGTTACGGGCGACTTTGCAACAAAAATGTAATGTACCAGCTGTTGACAGTGATGACGATGATCATTATTTTCAAGCGGATTCGGACACAGCGACTTTAATATTTTTTCACTTCAACTCAAAGAGTTTCGAAGAAATTCTTATCGCGCGCCGATTAAACATCGTAAATATTAAACGAAAACAAAGCTCTTCTTCTGCCGTATTTTGTTGACTTAATTAACAGTGTTGAGTTAGGTCTTTTGAGGCCACGCTTAGTTTAACTAGTTTAGTGAGTTATTCATGAAAAAGGCGGGTGTAGAAAAAAGGAAAGAGCGATAATTTAACGGAACGAAATAATTGGGGCTGAAATGAGCATCGTAAGGAAACCTGAGTGTCGGAGGTGTTCACATACCTAACTCAGCGCTTAAAATTCCCGCAGCGCGGTGGGAACGCGCAGTAATTAAGCCCATACTCTCTCTTTGAGAAAAGGCCTGTGCCCTGCAGTGGGATGTATAGGCTGCATAAATAAATGTTACATTCACTTATGATTCGTTTTGTAAGCTATAATGTCCAAAATATCATTATAGAACCAAAACTACTTAAAAACCTGTTAAGAGGCTAAAAATTCCACCCATGCCGGGACTTGAACCCGCGACCTCAAGCTAACCGTCCCAGCGCTCTCCCAACTGAGCTAATGGGCAAGTGCAGGCATCGGCGAAATTTCGAACCTCTTTACAAAGTTCTCTGTATTACGTACAGGCAGCGACATCTGGCTGAAGCAATTTAGATACTTGCAGCCCAGAGCAACTCACTTTGCAGTTAGGTTTTTACATCGGAATGATATCGCTACATGATTGATTATATTATTTTCATTGCACTAATCCGTGCTGAGAACAATTAAATTTTTTTAACCTATTTAGCCTCTAAATAGGTTTTTAAAATTGTCCTCAGCACGGATTAGTGCAACAAAAAGAATGTAATCAAAACTACTTAATCACTACATTTTGTAGAGTATTCCCTATATTATGACTTTTAACTTATCCCGAATAGCCCAGCAAGCCGGAATAATGTGTTGTTATGATAATTAAAATATGCAAATGCCAAATCCCAGTTTCAAGTCTTGAATAAATCTACGCGGTATACTTAAGCGGTTTTCCTTCACCGAAAAAGGAACTTAATATGTTAATGTACAGACTTATCTACCTATATATGTATATGTATGGAAATCTTCAATAGTTTACTTCAGTATAGTAAAGCAGTATGTCTTGTTTTTATGGATGTAAATGTGTGACAAATATCTAAGCTTACAAGTAATTACTGATCAGCCTTCGATAGCATGTTATCGAGAACAAGTATACTCTGTGCTAGATATTCACATTGCCTGTACATAAAACAACTGTTGAGAACATAACATAAACTCACGCCTGTATCCCGGAGACCAGGGCCTGCCACTTGCCACGATCCTGACAGATCTCTCTAGCTTCATCAACATTAATTACTTATTGTATGCACGCGCGCCGGTTTCGGGTCTTGCCGTTTGCCAATACATCCCCTATTTGGTCGAAGTGTGTCCAGCTGGGACGTCCCTTACCGGCCCTTCCACCCACGTTCGCTTTGTCAATCTTTTTCCTTCATCCTCTCCATAGTCCAAACCAACGTAACATTCCCTAACCGTTGAGAAAAACGAAAAAAATACATATCTCTCAAGTTATTCGCTGTCCCTGCGTAATTTATGTAACATGGTTTTAGACAATAGAAATTGATGTCATTAGATATTAATATGAAAACACACACTCGATACGGGTGCTAAATATATCGATAAATAGTATTCGCAGCGCATTTTGCTCTAAATAATTATAATGAGTAACAGACTAACCAGCGAATAATCACTTATCGCCGGTTCGCCGTATGCCCATATACCGTTAATCTGTGAAGCAGCTGCTGTTAACGGTAGATAAACTGTATATTAGCAATGCATATAGAAAAAAACAATTGACAGCAGTCAGTTGTTTGTTTGTGAATTTGGTCAACTGACAGCTGTTAATAGTAGATTAACTAGATTGCTAGAGTTCACGAGAAAATAGGGTTAAGCCTCATGCCGAGTCCGCGAGTCGCGCGTTTTAACGTCAAAAGTCGCGACATTCCAGTACAAATTGATTTTAAAAACCAATTTAGTGGCTAATATTACACTTATGCCGGGACTTGAACCCGTTTCGTCTGGCTAACCGTACCAGCGTCTCCCAACTGAGCTAATGGGCAAGTGCAGGCATCGGCGAAATTTCGAGCCTCCTTACAAACTTCTCTGTATTACGTACAGACAAATTGATTGTCAAATTCTGACATTTTAGCGTCACAAAACCTGTAACTCGCACCATAGTACGACATACCAAGGGAAAGGTAGCTCCACGACGCGAGTCGCGCGTTTTAACGTCAAAAGCCGCGACATTCCAGGACAAAGTGATTGTCAAATTCTGACAATTGAGCGTTACAAAGCGCGTAACTTGCGCCATCGCACTACTGATGCAGACCAACTGAACGAATGAATGCGAAAGAAGGAAAGTTAAAAAAAAATAATAAAAGTTGAATTTACTGGCAGAAAATAATTATTACAGCGGTTATGATTGCACAGTTACTACCATCCACATAAGGTCGAGCCTGAATTGTGGTAGTCAGGCAGACAATTTGTTCAATTGATTAAATAATTGTACTTATATCTTAGGAGCAGGTATAATAAAGGAGTTCATAACAATTATACGTATGTCTCCCATGACATTTTCCGCGTAATAAAAAAAATCTGTGTAAACGTTTTCGGTAAAAGAAAGAAAACTTCATCGACCTCAATGGTGCCTATCTACCTATAGACCCTCCATAGTATTAGTAAATACCATGACGGTCTAGTTTGGAAACCCATTATTAAAAAGAAAACACAAACATAACATTCATTATACTGTGGAGGTTAGTGAAGCGAACGCATCGAGGACCTTTGGTTTCGTCTGCATTTTTGCAATATATTCTGTAGGCTGCGAAGAGCAGCATGTTGCAATATAAACTAAAGATTAGTAGGTAAGTGCCTACCCACCGATAAATAAGTAAATTATTCTACTTACATCTTCACCAATTTTGCCCCTCGAAAAGATGACCTTCTTTTTAGGAATAACAGGCACTGGCAGCTTGCACTCCAAGCCGAGCTTGTACCAGAGGGGCAGTCCATTTTTGGGCACAGCTTTGGCGGGCTTAGGAATGGAGTCGATCACTTTCTTCAGTTCCGTTGGCTTCCGTAGGGTCATCAAGGTGATGCCCATGTCCGGAAAGTCGTCCGGATCCGGGTCCACCACCATTTCGCTTTGGATTTAGCGCTTGTAAATAAAAAAAAAATTACACATCAAAACTGCGAATCTGCGAAGCTCTGTTGACTTGACACATTATCTGACACTGAAATTTTGATTGACAACGTTCGTTTTTCAAAATGAGATTATTCTTTTTTTTCAGATCGCGAAGTGGCCATAATGATGTCATTGGGTTTTAGTGCGACAAGTTGAGCAAACAGGTTTGTGTTTTCAGGTGCTTATCACGTGAATTTTTAAAACGGTGTATCTGAGCTCTATAAATATGTGTAAGGTGGATTTTTAGCGTATAATTTAAATCATGTGATCAAACGAGCAAACAATGAACATTCTGCTACCTCGCTTTTGTATGAATTACAAGGACATTGGTTTCAGTACAATATCAGTATGAAGCAGTTAATGTCCACAGCATGTAAGTATTGTTCTTTATCGTATCACTACAAAAAAATATGGAAATAATTTTCTTTTGTCACAGATGGTAGAGCCCTAACTGTCACTTGCAAATTGCATTTGCAAAAGCCAAATCATCTATTGTTCTCTGCATAATAATTTTGCAAGCGCTCGTGTTGCAATAACAGTCCTTTGAGGAAAAATTTAAAGTCCATTTAGCGCAACAAAGCAACCTAATTCGATGCAGGTAGAAATTAACATTCAACACAACGAAATGCACCGTCCAATAATGCGGTTACCTATAGGCTGCGTCAGTGCCGCCTAGATTTATGTTTACGTTTTCCGAGGAAGGCTCGACCGTTTCAGTGGAAGCAGGCACCCTAGTGCAATTAGAGTTAGCGTGTAGTACAGCGGCTACAGTCGAGCTGGTGACACTACAGTACGTATACTGTACAGTCGGTTGCAGTGGATTGCGTGGCTTGCGCTGGAGGCGTGCGCGGCGACCGACGCGCGCCAGACGAGTTCAATCCGCGGCGGGGACGCACGCCTGCACGCGCTTCCACCAACGACGCCGGCCTGTGATCGCAAACGAAACTAAGTACACTGGAATATAGAACCAAAGCACCTGTGAATAAGACGTACATTTGTGATGACAAGAAAAATGTAGAGCCGAAAAAAGGGAACAGAAAAGTTAGTTACGCAGCGCCCAAGTGCGTGCTGACGAGCGACAGAAAACTTTATTGCATTACCTACATACGGCTACAGACGCTGAGTGCGTTCGGAAACAAACAACAACCTGTAACGCGCGTTTCGAGTACCGTGTCTCATCAATAGTTTCGGGGTTAGGTTTGTTGAACTTGGATGGTTTTTTTCGCGTCGGCTTCGCCGTGACGTCACTACTGTGCAGCCGCTAACTAGATTAGATACGTTAAGCCAGCTTGGTAAATAGGTAAGTGCGAGGCCGCCTTGGAGGACGATGTATGCAAACAACTGGCCGATTGTCCATTCACGGCGGATCTCATTCAAGGCTCGTGACATTCGACCTACTGGTCAGTATGGCATTTCGAGTACAAGTTTCTCGGTTACGTACGATTAGGTAGTTACTGGTTTTTGCTTGTTATGTACTTGCAAATATTGACGCGATCGAAACATGCAGGCACTTTAGCTAGGTATGAAACGACGAGAATCATGAAATAATTGTATCGATTTATTTTCCTTATTGAATTTTATAGTTTAATTAAGCTTGGGCTTAGAGCGGTCAAGGAAGTGTCTACGTATATAAGTAGGTACCTACTTATAAAACAAGCTGATTCCGTTATTATTTTTATTTATCTGTGACGCGGTTCTAGCGTATCGGTTAAAAGCTAGCCTCACATGTGAGAGGTCCTGAATTCGATTCCGGCATGTACCATTTCTGTTAATGTAATCTTTGTGTACAATAAAGAATATTCTATCTATCTATCTACCCATGACTTGTTTTTGTGAGTCACGTACATTTGTAAATTATTATTTGTAGAAAAAATAACATTCGTGAAGAAACTTGTGTGTCACATCACATGCCTTTGCTCTTTTAATAGTCAATCTGCGCCGCGGTGGGCTTCCTTGGTGATAAAGTCCATATACAGTTATGGACACAGGTCCATACTCTCTCTCTGAGAGAAGGCCTAAGCCCTGCAATTAGACTGCTTTGTAAGAATAATCTTACCAATTTATAATAATTTGAAAGCAATTGAATACGAACCGGAAGTAAGACTGGGATGGGTTCATTTATTTTCATCACGACGTGAAATTTTCAAGGCCTCTTCCTTCAGATCCTATTAGCATTTCTTTGAAAGAAGGTATTTAAATAAAATTTGATCTGGTATTCTTTAGAGCTGCAGAACTATACATAGTTAGATTTTAAATGCTCAACCCCTGAAATACATCAACTAGAGTTTGTCATTTACACCAACTTTCTACCACTTTCGATTTCTGTAATTTTTATTCTGCATTTATTTAGTGAGTGAGTGTGAAAATCAGGAACTAAAAAATATACAAAATTATAAATAGTACAAAAGGAATGTACTGTATTTAATTGTTATGACATAAATAATGTTACTAAACAATACATATAATATATAAACTGACCTAAAATTTACATTAATTAACCACCTAACTGTGAGTTTCTATATTATGTAATTTATTTATTTTTTTCGTGTAAATTGTGGTCAAAACACTTGCGTTACATAAAATGTATTTCGGACAATAGCTTAACGCGGCATCCGTAAAATTTTATAAACCGGAATATTTCAAAAGATAAACATCTGAAAAAAGTCATGTATCTGACAAAGGCCGTAAAATACAAACTCTCATGACGTGTTTAATGCGGAATAAATGAAAAAGAAAACCATATAGTTATAACAATGTTAAGTGTATTTCGTCGCGAGTCAATACCCTGTATCGCCAAGAGAAAAATAAACAAACGAACTAAATTGTGTTTAGTTTGCCAGGTAGGTATAAATGCAATAGTTTGTTATTCATGGTTTGCGCCGACGCTCGCCGATTGTTTATCTTCCTGTGGGCAGTGATATTATTAGAAATGTATCCTTGAACTTACATGTGGTACATGTGGTCACATTTTTAAACATGACCCTAAATGAATCTGAGTTTTAGAGAATTAGATCATACTGAGATTGGACCCGGTAAAGCTAACTATCGCCTTAACCATTTTCGATGTTATAGCACCGTCTGAAAGCATTAAATGCTCACCGTTGATCTCCAGGGCTAAATTTTCTGGTCTCCATTGATGGTTTACTATAAGACATTAGCCGATTGAGTTAATCAACTATCAAATAACACTAATCGATAACATCTATATAATAGTTGAACATCGAATTGTAATAAACTATAATACTTGAACATCGAATTGTAATAAAGTATGAATTTATGTTTTCGCAAGTTTCCCGGTGGAAGCCAGTGGCTAGAACATTGGAGTCGGAAGCGAGAGGCCCAGGTTCGATTCCCAGTGCGGGCATGTAAATATGACTTTGTTTTCTAAGTTATGTACATTTGTGAAGTTATAGTAGCAATACCACTCCCTAACTGCGAAGGATAACATCGTAAGAAAACCTGAGTGTCTGAGCTATTCACATACCTCAGCGCTTGAAATCGCCAATCCGCGATGGAGACGCGTGGTGTTTAAGCCCATACTCTCTCCCTGAGAGAAGGCCTGTGCCCTACAGTGGGAACTATATAGGCTGCTTATGAAGTTTTATGAAACGTGACCCAGACTTTCTAGCAGAACGGACGTCGTATATTTTAACAGCCTATTTGTATATTGTGGGGCGCCTGACATTTTTATAAAATTGCGTTTAACAAAAAAATCCAAATCCCTACTAAAGCATATGAATTCTTACCAACTTGTGTCCAACAAAAACATTCAAAACCCTACCAACATGAATTAATTCTCACAAAATTACGTTAACCAATACACCTGCCAAATTGACCCTTACCCACTTTGGAAAGCAGTTACTAATTTTTGAAAAGAAGAATTTATACTTGTGAGTTCTATTTACTTTGGGAATAACATGTCCGGTTAAGCGAGTATTTATTAATTATTTAAAGTCAATTTCGTCAGTTCAAAGGCCAATAACGATGACTTTTAGTACAAGAGTCCAAAGTTTAATTTCGGTAAGCGGTTAAATTGTACTCGTTAAACCCTTTTAAAAATGCACCAGTGGGCACGTAATATTGTGAATTCTTCTCGCATTGATTCGTCGACCGTGGCTGTCAATTCACAATTGTTTCGAGTCGAAATCAATTGGTATCGTTTGTGGCGCTCAGTCGTGGCCGGTTCAAATCGGTGCACACCGATTCTTTCTCGATATTTATAGATTTATTTATGGTTAGACCCGCATGTGCGGGACTTCGTAGCAATTGGAAAGCTTGCTTTGCACTTTAAGACGCCTTTTATTAGTCTCATAAAGGCCCACCTAAGTATATGTATAAATTTTTCGCAAAACCAGGTTTTTTAAAATCTAAACAGACATTTTAAATATAGTAGGTAAAAAAAATATCCTGCTGAGTCCAATTTTTTTTTACATTCCTACCTAGCTAATATTGTACTGAAAACGTTTGTAATTATCGAACTAATTCAGGGGAATTAGTTCGATAATTACAAACGTTTTCAGTTTCAATCCGTGAGGCGCCATTCCATTTCCTTCCGTGGATGTCGTAGAAGGCGACTAACGAAATAAATTACCAGGAGACGGGCAGCAGCGTCTTCCTGAGATTCCAACCACATACTGCGATCCGATCGCCAAGCCGCCTGCCAAGCGTGGCGATTATGGCAAAACCCTTCATGGTTTGTAAAACCATTTGGCGGTAACCTGCAGTGGGCGTCAAAAGGCTGATGATGATGATGATGAAACGTTTTCAGTACAATATTCAGGGGAATTAGTTCGACAATGACAAACGTTTTCAGTACAATATTAGATAGGTACGAATGTAAAAAAAATTGGCCTCGGCAGGAATTTTTTTCTTACCTACTATTTAAAATGTCTTTTTAGAGTTTTGAAAACATGGTGGTGCGAAAAATGTATACACATACTTTTAAAAAATTAAAGAGAATAAAAATACCTGAAAAGCGGAAATTAACACAAACCATTTTAACAAAACTCCTCGACTTGTCCTTGATCCACGATGCCGGTGGACTTGTTTTAATTAGGCGCCAAAACAGCAAACAAGCAAATCATATCGATTTTTCAGACAACATTTTAAATACATATTTTTCTACAAAAATTAAGCAAACTGCTGTTTCAATAACTAATGTTCAATCCTACTAATATTAAAAATTAATGTGAAAGTTCGTGAAGACGTTTGGATTTTTGGATCTTTGGACGTTTTGGGCCGACCCTAGATTATTCCTTTTTATTTTTATGACCTCTCGACAGGCTTCCATCTCCATCATCAGACCCTCGATGACAGTCATAACCCGGCTGGGTCTTCAGTAAAATAAAAGGTTTCCTAAAGTTATTGCAGAGTTAATACGCATAATGCGCTACCTAAACAGTAGCTCGTAGGTACAGTCTAAGGTCATTTGAAAAGTAATTTTATATATATAATTTAATATATAATACAAATTTTGTAGAATTTCAAATTAAATGCAAGCGCATCACTTAACGGCTGGACTGACTTGGTTATTTTTATGTCCTTATTAGTCCGAAAAAAAGTTTTTTAGAGAATAATTGGAAAACTTGCACGGAAAATTAGAAAATCCGAAAATGACAAAACGAAAACTGAAAGTGACAGGACAACGTCTCAGTTAGTTAGGTTAGGTCTTGGTCCTGTTCCTTTTACCGCAGACTATTTAAACTGTTTCTGAGGAATCCTGTTTTATAATTAAGCCTGAGAGTATAGGCTAAGTAAGCCTTTCCATCTATGCGTCTAGTGAAAAATCATAGCTACACTACATAAGTGACCACTCAGACGCTGTAGTACCTTGGACATGTTGTAGACGTAGTATGCTTCCGCAGCCCTCCTCCTTGTAGACATTCTTGATTACTTTAATTAAACCAAGTGAACAAAACGTAAAACGTGAACACTCAAAGACAATTGAATTATTATCTTTATATATATAATTCTTCTGTACGTGTGTTTGTCACCTAACTCCTCCTAAACGGCTGGACCGATCTAGATGAAATTTTGTATGTATATTTTTGTGGACCCCTGGATGTTTGAAAATACAATTGGATCCCTTGGTTGGCGTTGTGATCGCCCTTTCAGGAAAAACGGATTTGATAAACAATTGACAACATTTAAATTTTTTTACTGATTCAAAAAAATGTATACATTTTCTGATACATTTTGTATAGAAAGGCTTTTTTTTGATGATATCTGGAGAATAGAATTTTTATTGATTCTGATTTATATTTATCATAATTTATTCATCGCTGATAGGGGTACCACTAACGTATTTCCGCAAAACGGCTGGCTGACTCGCAAAAAACCATCGAACATCCAAGTTGTGTATACATAACTGAGTACCAACAGACTGTACTGACAGTCTGGTACAATTAAATATTAAATATTTTAAATTGTTTTATGACCTGTGAATAAAGTACCTAAAAAAAAGTTCTTTCCAATACGAAATTAGGCCTGCAAATCTGTGGCACCAAACAATGACCGCGCTATTTTACTAACTAACCTCTAGGGTCACTAGTTTAGTGATTGTGAGAGTTAAAAGTGAGACCACAGTGCCCGTGAACATGTCGGAACGTTTCAAAGTGACCAAGTTCGAGGAGCCGGGGAAGAACTACAAAAACTACGGAGCTACGTCGGCGGAGAGCGATGTCGAGCTCAAGGGCAAGCTTCTCCCAGACTCAGGTGAGTTCTAGTGTGTGATGTCAATAACTATGTATTCCATTCCGTGTTGCGTAGCATTTTTGCGGACACAATTTTTTAAACCGTAAGCTAGTGTGTTGTGAGAACTCTACTCAAGCGTTCCCATATTATCGTGGAAGTACCAATATATTTCGTTAAGGTAACTAGTGAGTTTTCAACTAAATATCATCTCGACAAATGTATGGTGCCGTCAACTAAGCGCCAGATCATACATTCGGTGTAGAATTTACAACCCAATAAAATCACTGCTATCTACAATGTTTGTAGTACGGACTCTGTGTCGTATCAGGAATTTAGAGCATAGCTCCACCTGGTAGGGTTCATCTGAAATGGTTTTGCCAACTTAGACCAGCTTGGCAACTGGTTAACCACGAGGCAACTGACCCCTACTATCTACAATGTACATTGTGGTGGTTTAAGCCGAGTTTTGACGGTCTTAGTACGCTCGGACCGTGTGCGTACAGTTTTTTTTATTATGACGACGGTCAGTGCGCTCGGACCGAGTACAGTGCATTGTAATAATCAACTAAAATTGTACGCACATGGTCCGAGCGTATTAAGACCATCAAAACCTGGCTTTAATTGGCTCGTCGCTAGCTTAAGCTTAGTTTTATTAACCATTAAATGCTGGACGCTATCTGAATGGTCTTTGTCTCAATATGAGATATCTTGATTTACGTAGTAGAGCAAGAGAAGACAGCGTGACTCAAAAGAGTGTCCAAAAAAAATTAAGTACTTTCTTTAATACCCTCTTATTTTATAAATTCTACGTCAAAACAACTGTAAATTAAAATTTATTTCATTTGAACGACGAGAACTCGCGACTTTCATTTGAACAACCCGATAGTAATTATTATGGGCGAGCATATATTAAAGTACTAATACATTTATTTATTACTACCAAACTTTTTATATTAGCTAACATGTAGCATGATATACTTGTCATTAAAACACAATAATTGCAACAAAAACATATACATATACGTTTAACAAGGGGTCAAAAACATAAAAAAATAGGAGTTTTCACATCCTTGTTCTAATTTATTATTTCACGGTTTAGATCAATGTATCTAATATTTAAAACATACCATTCCACGTTTACTGCTAAAAAGAAAATGTTTGCTATCAATAAACCTTATTTCTTTATCAACATTGATAATTTGAATTACGCTCGCCCATACAAATTACTACCGGGACGTTCGGGTGAACGTTCCCGTTGCTCAAATTAATTAAAATCTAATTTATAGGACAATGTAGCACCACATTACCGCACTAGTGCGATAATGAGAACTTTACGTGCCTATGTCGAAACTTCAAAGGGCCATATGTACTATAAAACGTTGTACGATACACGTGCGAATAGGTAATCCGCAACTCGTGTCGATATAAAACACTCCCTTCGGTCGTGTTTTAATTTATCGCCACTCGTTGCGAATTTCCTACTTTTCGCACTAGTATCGTAATGTACTATTACAGTTCACGTGGGAGGAATAAAATAAGAGGGTATACGTTACAAAAACACGACTTAAGTTTTTTTGGGACACCCCACTCTACATCTATGCATTGATATATTCTTAGGGTCTCCAATTCTTCATTTTTTGTGTTATGTGGAAGTTACATATCTTTTACGTATTCGATAAGAGGTACTTGAGACAAAAGTTCACCTAGATGTTCTACACAGATAGAATAAAGTGCTAAATACAATTAGTACTTTTTCGCTTTAAAACTCGAAACGTCTGTAAAGTTTTGAACAAGAGATCCATAACTTATTTTAATGTATGTAGGTACGAAATTTATTATGTCGTGTCGTACCGCAATGAGACGAAATTGTTGAAATCTCCTCCGTAACCTTTAGGTGTAATATTATTAACGTAATATTCGAAAGTTCGAATCCATTTAAAGGAGTTGAAGCTTATGAAAACGGGAAAGATCGATAAAAGTGAGGTGATAGCGCTTATTTCTAACTTCGCAAATAACTCCCCCATATTTCGTAGTCTTTCACAAAGCTTCTTGATAGATAAGACTCGAGTATGAATAAACTAAATTACTAAACAATAAACCTTATTACAAATACAAAAAACCCAACTTCTTAAAATTTGTATTTGCGGCATGCGACTTCCATATTATTAAATATCAAAAATGATACGACCAGTCGGTAGTCGTATCATAAGCGTATCATATTTCATAAACGTAAATTTGCTGGAAACACCTATTTTGCCAGAGGACACAATACAGAGCGTAACTTATCCACTGACAAACCCGATTTTTTGCGTCAATTTTCACTCCTCCAATACCCAAGAGTTACCCGAATTTCCCTTTATAAAATGCTTTCAGCTGCTAAAACTCGTATCTTCAGCGAGTTTCACACGAAAACAAATGAAGGGCAAAAAGCGTCTCACGGGTCCCAAACAGGTGAAAAATAAAATGAAATTAATGCTCATCTTACAGTGTAAGGTTTCTATACATTTCTGGTTGACTCTACAGACTCTGTCCAGCCCTGTCTACATAGATTTCAACAAAATTTGTGATCGTTTTGTGAAATACCATAGAAACCAATTTCAATTTTCTATAAATCCCATGGAAAAAATTATTTTTAGTTTTTGCGATTTTCCGCTATTTGCCGGACAATCTTTACAGCTTTTTGTTTTCCTGAAAACTTACATATTTTACAGTAGATACATAAAGTAACGCCTGTATCCTGGAAGGGTAGAGAGATCAGCGCATACTAAGAAACCTTATCTGGATCGGACTATTACAGAACATTTAAAAAGGCGGCCAAGTGTGTGCCGGACCACGCGCAGTGTACGGTTCCGTAGAAAAAGGGTTTTTACCTGCTTTATAGAACGAACGACTTCATCATAGTAATTTTCAATGGACAACTTCTCATCTTCTCAAGAACTTTCAGAATGAACAACTTAATTTTCAATGTAATCAGTACGACGTTTTACACTTATAAGTTGGTCGCCTATTACTATTTAGCTTGTAAAGTCTACTAGTTTTCATTATATACGCCACTGCCCTGAATTTTTTCACGTTTCTACAATCAACCGCTTTTCTTCTGCTTTTCTCTTTTATGTCTTTGATTTAGTCTATAGAAAACGCTGCTGGTTGTGCAATTACATAGTGTAAATGTAATTATTCTATGTATTTAACCATATTGTACAATTGTTTGTTTTCTTTCAATAAATAAAAATAAAATAAATAAACCGCTTAGCCGGGCGAGGGGGGAACGTGATATTTCGCAAATGGATCCCAAAATTCAAAAATTGTTTTCATACACTCACAATATTTTTAAACGACCAATCCAATGACCCCCCACACTATGGACGTCGAGTAGGCGTAGACAAGAAAAAAAAATTGCATCCCTAATTATTTAGGTTTCAACCGCTGCTCAACGGCAACGACAACACAGCAACCTTTAAATACTTCTATACTTACGTTATACTTACGTCAGTTACGTTACGGGCGACATGCAACGAAAATGTGAAGGTTGTAAATGTAAACTATTATTTTGCCAGCTTTAAAAAGGGCCCATTTATTTGGAGAGAAAATTATTGCACAATTTTGTCTAATTGAGCCTTTGAAGGCGAAGCCATGCGTACGAGAACAAAGTATTGCGCTTTAAATTCAGATTCAGAATCTTTGAATATCAGAATAAATTTCAAAGCTTTGAATTTAAATTCAGAACTCGTCGCTTATAATACGGTAGAACACCATCCTATTATTATTATTAAAATGTATTCATTTGGAAAATCAATGTTGAATAAGCTGTATTATACAGTAATGTAGTCATTTATAACCAAGCTCAAAGCGGTCTTTGAAAGTCAGCCTCCCTCCCGCGATACAATAAAATGTAATTCCAGCCAGCCTAAAAACGCGTTCGCGCACACGTAAACGGCGTAGTCACACGTAGTGATGCGCGTGCGGAAATGTTCTCAGATAATATTCACAAAAACTTAACTCTCATAAGACCTGAACAACTCTCAGACTCAGAAAGAAGTTAATTGGGTTTATTTAGAATAAAGTGTGGATTTATCTTTATTTACCTAATTCACGGTCAATTCAGTATATTTGTGGATCATAATGAATAACTAAGGGCGGTTCGCGCCAAGTCACTAAATAAGTAATAAAATAAATAAATATTCAATTACTTATTACTTATCCATGTGTAATTGTATGACTGAAAGGGTTGTCGGTCATACAATTGCACCAAAAAGAGAAGTTTTTTGTGAGGAAACCAATAAGCGAGCAATAAAATGTGACGGCAGCGAGCAAGGAAAAAAAATATTAACTCAAATATTTTATTCATCGCAGTACATTGTGACTCAATAAACGTCAAAATCTAAAGACGGGGTAACCGCGTTGTTTGATTAATTTTTTATCGCTTCGCTTCCTCGAACAAAAAAGTTGAGAATTCAGCTTTCGAATCGCTGCGTGTGACTGCGGCTTAAAAGTCCGCCAGACTTTCCTAAGGCATGCGATTACACAAAGCTTGTCAAGTAAACGTCTCATTATTTGTGGAATTCGGAAAGCACGTACACCTAAACATACTACAGTGTTATAGGCCGTGGGCCGGCCGTCTGAAAGCGTATGTGATACTTTACCAAGATTAATTATTTTTATATTTTATATATTTTTGAGTTTATCTTTAAAATAAATGTTTCTAAATACATAGAGTTACCAGTTCTAAGTGTGGAAAATCTTGTGTGGTCTGCAAAAAAGCAAACTAAATGATGTGTGACATTCACGCCAAATATGACATGTAAGGCCGTCCGTTGCGTTGAGCGCGGACGCCCCCACGCGGCGTGCTGTTTCATATTATCTCATACCGTAGGAGACCTCCCTCACGCAGCGCTTTTTTATGAGATAACGCGCCGTGTACCCGCTCAACGTATCGGACGGCCTAAAAGACCTTATCCTAAGACCTTAATGGCACTCTGTATCTTCACAAATCTTTGTGCCATGTGGTCTGGTGTACATTAGGAAACATTATTATCTTATCATCCAATTTACGAAAAAAAACCCTGTTTGGCTTAAGGCTTAAAGCATTGCTTTATCAGCAGACTTAAAAAAAAAATCTGAACATAAAATTTGGCTGGCATGACAATAAAAACTAGCATGATTAGGGGAGGAAACTAAGTTTTTTTTTTTGTAAAGAAATGATTGCGCCTTTCTGAATGAATAGGACTAGTATTTGTAGTAAATCTCAAACATCGTCCACTTTTTTTACTGATCGTACATGACTTTTAAGCTTAGGACTGACTCGTTATCAGTAACGCTATATATTTAGACACATATTTAATCTCATCTTGGTATCGTATGACGTAAGATGGGCGTAGTCCGACCGACGGCCTATAAGAATCCGCCTCTGGAGAAAAACTCCCGTTTCACAAACGATTTTGTTCAGGCTCTGTTTGAAAAGAATCGGTTTGTCTCACGAAAGAGGGATTTGGAAGGGGGATATCTCTTCTCCAATATTCTAAAACTGTAACAGATGTGTGTCTGTGCATAGATGATATTAAAAGAAAACCCGGCTAAGTGCGAGTAAGACTCGCTCACTGAGGTTTCTGTTCCAGCATAAGTAATTTTAATATTTCGATTTAACACGAGTATGTATTAAAATGTGAAAATTACTTTGCTAAATTCCGCCAAAATCCCACAACCACCGGAGCCTGAGGATGTCTCGTGTTAGAGGCGAATGGCGTCGTAATGCATTTTTTCACACAAGTATTGGTGTCGGTGGTGATGTGTTTGAGTCTTGCTTCTGCTTGAAAAAGTGGGAGAGAGGGCGGTGCATTAACTAACCGCAAGGTGCTTGTGGGATTTTGGCGGAATTTAGCAAAGTAATTTTCACATTTTAATGCTATTATGGATTTCCGTAAAGTAACGCCTGATTCCATACAATATATTACCGTGATTCGGTATACTAAAAAAAAATTTTTTTGGTTTAGTTTTCTATGAATGCACTATATCGTACATGAGCGAGTTCATACTCCGACTCGCGCTTGGCTGATTTTTGGGCGATTTTTGATGAGCACAACCTTTTTTGAAGGCTGGATCCGCACCTGGTAACTTTACATTAAAAGTTGATGTGCTGTCGACTGTACCGCGCTCATTTTAATAACAAAGGACCTGTGAAAGGTTTTAAAACGAACCGGCTCCTGTGACGTCACTCAGTCACTGTATTCAGGACTCCGGGCCATTGTTAGTTGAAGGTGAAAACTGGAACGTGCTTCCATTGAAAAATAGGGTAATGTAATTAATATAAGAAGTGTAAATATTTTTAAATTATTAATGATTCGAGTTTGTGTCAAGATATTTTTGGAATATGCAAATAAAGTTTCTTTTTAGGGCTCCGTATCCGAAAGGAAGCCAATCGGGACCCTATTACTAAGACTTCACTGTCCGCCTGTCTGTCTGTCTGTCACCAGGCATTTTTGTCTGAAATTTGCGAAACTTCGGGCACTTTTATTCCGATGCAGATACTATAGTAAAGGTTTCATTTAGTTAAACACGGCCTTATTTATATAAACACGATACCTCTAAAACCAATCTAAACTTCTGTTTATTTAATCTATGGCTATATCTTTTTCTTGTAAAATCTCCACCACAGACTATTTTAATCGGCGTTTTAAGGAATCGAGTTTTTTTTATAAATTACACCGTAAGTTAATATTTTTGCACCATACCGGAAATAATAAAGGAGTTTTCCAATATTTTCAAGGATGAACCTTTTAGACCCACTGAATGTAGAATCAATAGCAAGTAACTTTTATTAGTTCTACGTAGCAAATTTTAATGTAGCTCGATCGAGCCCAATTTTAGGTAATTATTGGTAATTATGCACCGGACATCGGCCGGTGGGGTAGGCCCCCTATCAGTTGGTCTGACGACCTGGTTACGGTGGCAGGGAGTCGCTGGATGCGGGCGGCTCAAGACCGGGAAATTTGGAGAACGATGAGGGAGGCCTATGTCCTGCAATGGGCGTCAAATGGCTGATGATGATCACGTCTAACAGAACAATAACTCCGTACGTCAATTCATACAACGCATAATAGTTGGGAACAGATAACAATACAAGGCTTTCTTTCTTTTACGACTTTCATCCGTGTGTTAGTTTTCAGTGTCGTCAGGTGGTCTATAACCCAGACACCTTCTCGGCAAATAACAGTAACTATATCACTGGAATCTAAATGTAAATTGAAACGCGTTCAATGTCAATGTTAAATGGTTGCCAATGAAGTGATACCCTATAATTATAGGGTGAGCAATTACCATGTTACGTGTTTTTTTTTTCTTTTTGTGAATGTGTTGTTGTATTGCCTGTTGGTTGTCCTAAATAAATAAATAAATAATAATAATAACGTCGTAAACATGGAATTATACATTCAGACCGAAGCCATTTGTACAACTCAAATACGGAGGCCACCAGAAGAAGCCGAAGTCAGAAAACCAAAAGAATGGACTACGAAAAAGCAGTAGTGCAATGAACGACTATCTACCATAAGAATCCGAAAGCTAGTTATACCTTTGTTAACATTAGATCCATTAATTTATTGAGTATCCCATCGTGGATCTGTGGGACCGACATTTTGCCCCACTAGGTTCCATTAAGGGACTACCAGGTGCTAACTCGCGCCACCAATAATGAATGAATGAATGAATGAATGATTGAATGAATGAATGAATGAATGAATGAATGAATGATTTTATTGCCACAAACAAACATGCTTACATACAATAATTAAAAAATAAAGGAGTATGCGTGTGACAATGATACTATTTCAGCGTTTGCTGTTTCTATTTGAAACAGCGCTGGTTTTCAAATAGCACCTCCACGCCAAATGAAGAAAACGTGTCATGCAGGTAGGGCTTACCGTTAAAAAAAAAAATATACATAATGGAAAAAAACGTTAAAAATTTTGTTGTTTGCCAAAAGTGAACTTCATAAATCTTGATAATCATGATAGCTACCTTTATAATCTACAACCTAGAAACTAGTTCTCACAACACAAGGCTTTAAAGAAAAGCGATCGGAATTTTTATTTCTAAGAATTTTTATCTCTAAAATAAGTATTATTTCCTTTGGAAAAACCGATAATTCGAATCCAAACAATGAAGGTCAACGAACCGAAAAACTGATATTGAGTAGGTAGAGAGTACGGCGCAAGCAATTTAACTTTAGTCCTATTGATACTCGAATCTCTATGCCTGCCTCCCTCCCTACTTAGGTTTGAATAGTCCTACTTTGCATGGATGTAGTTTGACTATTGTAATTACGACGAGATGAGATCCAGCCCCTGTGTTACGCGCACCAAATCCTGAGCGATTCCAATCGTCTTACTGTCAAATTAGTATGGAATTTGACAGTTTGACGATTGGAATCGCTTGCTGAGGATTTGGTGCGCAGAGTTAGGCGAATGATCTGTTCGCATTTGAAACATTACATACTACGTCAGAGAGTCAGAGTTATGACTTAGCGTAGTAATTCTATTTACTTCTGTATGTATATTTCTAAAACAAATAATTAGGTATATTGTATTGTGTGGACACGGGAATCCGATGCGCGAATTCGAAACGCGTTTTTTTGTGTTATTCTATCATAAAAATAGTAATACATAGTGTCGAAAAAGGTCCAACAAAAATATATAACGATGAATTCTGGGTTCAAATGGTACGTGATAAGAATATTCTATTTTGTTAAATGTAGAGTCAAATATCGATTTTAACGGATTACTGATGATGTACGCAGTTGATCAAGTTATACACTTTACCTATATTTGTGTGTTTATCTGCGTTAAATTCGACTGCCTCGTTGGTCTAGCCGTTAAGGCGCTTAAGTACCAAAACAGAGGTCGTGGGATCGATTCCCATTGGGGACCGCCGTACGTTTATACAAATGGCCTCAGTCCCACTCCCAGGTCCCAGTTTGGGACTTGTATTGATTGGATTGTATTGTGTGGAAGTTATTATTATTATTATTATTATTATTATTATTATTATATGGTACCTACATTGTATGGTTAAGACCGTTAAGAACAAGAAATTTGAGTTGACAACATAAGTCCTGTAAAGCCATTGCCACATGCATTGGTAAATAACTATCGTCTTTTTAGGGTTCCATTCCCAAAGGGCAAGGGACCCTATTACTAAGACTCCACTGTCCGTCTGTGTGTCACCAGGCTGTATCTCATGAACCGTGACCGTGATAGCTAGACAATTGAAATTTTCACAGATGATGTATTTCTCTTGCCGCTATAATAATAAATACTAAAAATAGAATAAAATAATAACGACATTAATAACGGCAACAGGTAGACGCTTCAAATATTCAAATGTTGTGTAGATAATAGTACGGAACCTTTCGTGCGCGAGTCTAACTCGTACTTGGCCGATTTTTATTTTATCTTTATTTAATGAACTTTGTAGACAAAAGCAACCATATCATCGTCTTAGTAATGCCGTACACACATCTAAAGTAAATATTATAGCCATCATTCTATATGCAGAATTTAGATATAGAAAATAATAGGTACAGCTAGTCGTGGTAAAAAACAACACGATGATAACAAAACACGAAATGCAAATTAAGCGCGAAATGATAAATATAATTTCAAGTGCAAACGGCGCTCGAAACTTATCTTTATAGGTAGGTACCTAAAAAGCGTAACCATGTAGTGTGATGCCAACTTCCGTTGGGCACTATCATAGAAGAGTTTGTGATGGAAAGACGCTTTGAATGAAAAAAAAAACCTGACAAGGGCGAGTCGGACTCGCCCACCGCGGGTTCCGCACAAATTTATAGGTAAGTAGGTACGTACATAAGATAATAATGATAATATTTACATATTATTATTAATGGTTCAGGAATCGAGACTTTTCGAGACTTTCCGAGCTTTTCCCGAACTTCAAAGACTAATTATTTTATTATTTTATTACAAATATATATGTATTCAGATTTTCCCTGTACTACAAGTACACGAAAATATTACTTGCTAAATTTCACAGTTTAAGTCAACAGAAAGTAACCTATAAATTCGGATTCCCTTGAGAGTGTCGAAATATACGTTTTTTGCTGCATAAACGGCCGTATTCTTTTATTATATATCTTTTTTTTAGGTTAACTTAGAAGTTTGATTTTTTCGCAGCTTCAAGGGACTGTAGACTTGAGTAAGTGGTTTTAATTATAACTCGTTTAATTATGACCTTCACGCGTTGGTGAGATAAAGGTTCTTGACAGACAGGCGGACGGAAAACAAAGTAGGTAATCCTATAATGGTTCCGCTTTTCCTTTTGATGTACGGAGCCCTAAAAATCATACACCTACCTACAAATAAAAATGGGATTTTATTACTTTAATAAGTAGTGAGAATGAATAAGATGCAATTAACTTGGATCAAATGTTATTTTATTTTTCAACATAGTCACCTTTTAGTTGTATACACTTAGCATATACAAGTATTATATCTGAACCTAAAATTCCTTTCTTAAAAAAATATTCATCTTGATTGAATTTCTGGCCTCTTAGATATTTTTTCAATCTCAGAAATAGATAAAAGTCACTAGGAGCAAGATCTGGAGAATATGGAGGATATTCCACCAATTAGAAGCCAGCATCATTGATGGCAGCCATCGCAATTTTGGACTTGTGCGCTGGGGCCTTATTTTGATGAAACAAAACAACTTTAGCGAGTTTGCCACGCCGTTTTTCACGTATTTAGTTTTGATTTGTTCTGCGCACATATTTCCCGTAAAAGTGGCTCCATGACTGAGGTATTCAATCATCACCACCCCTTGGCGGTCCCAAAAAAGAGAACCCATGATCTTGTCGGCGAATCGAACGGCCTAGAATTTCTTAGGGGTCGGTGATGATGGTCTTTTCCAAGTCATGGATTGTTTTTTTGTTTTTAGGGTAGTAACGGTGAAGCCATGTTTCATCCATAATTCGAAATCGGGCGAAAAACCGGTTAGGATCTTGTTGTAACAGTTTCAAACAACTTTGTGAAACTCTCAGCCTGGTTCGTTTTTGTTCGGCTGTTAGAATTCTAGGCACCCAACGTGCTGAGACTTTTTTCATTCCCAAATGGTCATGTATTATATTATGTACACTCCCTAATGAAATCTTTAGTTCTTGAGCTATAAAAAGAACAGTAAATACGACGATCCGCCAAAAAATCTTTTTAAATATTGTTTTTTTTTTTTCATTTCTTCCGTTACTGCAGTCGTAGGGCGCCCTGAGCGCGAGTCGTCATTACTGGATGTTCTTGCCCTCTTAAACTCAGCACACCAACGCGCAACCGTAGAACAAGACAGAGCATGAACCCCTAACGTATATTGATTTACTTTTACCGTAGTCAATTTTTTCAAATATACTTAATTTTTCTCCATTTTCGATTACTCGTCACAGACAGAAAACAAGTAAAAACCATTAAATAGCATCAAACTTTTTTTATTTTATTATGTCGACAAGTAAATACTGGCAGGCATACCCCGCCTGCCAGTATTTCCTTTTTCTATATCCAAGGAGTTTATACCTCATTCTCACTACTTATTGAGCACCCCTCGTTTATCAAAGGGAAGAAGCGCCTGCTTTGGAATACTATCCGAAGAAGCAAGGTTGCATTCAGGCACTTAGGACAAGGTATCCGACAGTATAACAATGGTTAGAATGTCCCCGTAAAAAGCGGTGAACAAATTCGAAGTCACCTAGTAGTAATGATGGGTAAAGTCGCTGGCAAGAGACACTTAGGCTGAAAGAAATAAATACTGTGTAGGTACTCGTATGCGGATTTTAGGAGTCAAAGTCTGAAAACAAGCTGAGGCATGCAACACTTAGAAAAGAGATAATATATAGATATCACCAATATTTAGTATCAGTTAAGATATCGTAATTCTTATAAAATCTTGGCTTTACATTCAGTATCAGTAGTCGTAATACTGGGAAATATTGGTATTGACCCACTATCACTTAATAAACGAAATCATTTGTAAATCTACCAACTTGCTGTGCAATAAAGTGTTCTCTAACTGTCTATCTATTTGTATATCGAGCATCTGTCCCTCAATAATGAAAAAGAGCAATTATTCTGTATTTCACCTTCTATGTAACAATAGCGCCCGCGTGTGTGTCACATTTCAACACAAATAAACAAAAGTTAATTACAACACTCCTCTCGTTTTTATTGAGCCATAAAACATTGTCCTACTTGAATCAACAGAGAGGAATCATTTGACTATAATTGAGTACATTCCTGCCATTGTTGTCGTTCAAAGAGCCCTATTTGTCTCAGAAAAAGGACTCTTGGAACCGATAGACTTTAGAGTTATGGGTCGGAAACCTTGACATTCTGTCTTCCCTCTAGGAATACAGTGTGCACGTTAGTACAGTCGATAACACATCGTTGTCGGGGAAACAAAATTTAATTCTTTAATAACTGCTTAGAACAAAAACCTGAAATAAAAATATAACCAACAACCCGACTACCCGACTACTTTGGATTAACTACTAAGTAGGCGGGGCCAACATAGGTACAACGCAATGAGTTACATTGTTAAATTTGTGACCATTGAACACTAGTAACAAAATAACTTTTTGACGGTCAAGCAAGTCAAGCTACTAGAACTTCAACAATAGTGTTGCAAACGTGCACAATTGGGTATTTGACAAAATATCAAATGAGTTACTTTTAAAACGGAATTTTGTATGAAAATACTGGCTTATGACGTCACATTTCAGTGAACTCTTTTTATGTTTAATCTATTTAAAAATTGTAATAACTAGTAAGTGACTAAAAGAGATACATTTTTCGAGATATTTTGTAATTTTTGTTTTAATCCAGCATATTAAATAATTTATTGTTGATCGTGTCAAATACTCGTACCGAATTTCATGCCCTCGTGTGCTATCAAAACTAAACTGCATTAGCCAAGTTAAATTAGATGTTGGCGTGGCACTTAAAAACCATTATTTTTCTCTTGTTTTCGTAATATTGTCATCATCAACCTGCTATCTCTCAGCAGGTAATTTCACATATCGCAAAACAGATCACGAAAGGAAACAGATTAACATGACTATAGAGTCGTTCAAGGTTAAGGGCCAAACAACGCCGGCTTTGCAACATAGCAGAAAGTAAATATAGAGACCTCTACTTTTTTTTGATGTAGCATCCGTCGAATTAATTGTATTCGTTTAAACGTAAAATATCCGTATATAATATCATTTTATTTATTTATTTTATTTATTGAGTTTTAGGAAAACCATCGACTAAAAATAACATGATAAAAAGGTACATTGTACATTATAGAAACTGAGAGTCATTAAAAGGTTTTCACTTATAGCGACACTGTAGTTCAGAGCACACAAAGATTTACAATATCGAAAAAAAAATCCATACTTAAATAAGTTTAGCAAAACAGTCAAATCTAAAAATCACCTATGTAATAAACAAACAATGTAAAAGAACCAAGCCCATCACCCAGTAGCAGGCAACTCGCTACCGAAGAAGTTTGCAGCCAACCTTCGCCTAACTGAAGTAACGGAGTCGTGGTTGACATCAAAGTCAGTGTTCGGGCTATCAATTAAACTGTTGAATGCTGAGCAAGCTCGGAAAAGAAAAGAGTTTGTTCTGTAATTTCTTGAGGGGATGGGTGTGTGGAATGTATATTTATATCTAAGAGACCTACCAGGAATATGGAAGTTTAGCCTGGAGAGCAAATCGGGACAATCGACAATCCCAGAAGTAATTTTTATTAGCATTGTAGTGTCGGCTATCCGACGTCGTTCAACCAGCGGGAGAAGATGCATTGAGCGACAGGATGAAAGGTAATCCCTCTCGGACCTTATGCGACGATTAATAAATTTGATAAACTTTTTCTGCAGCCTCTCTATCCGATTGACATATACGTCATATTGGGGGTTCCATATTTGTGAACCGTATTCGAGTAGACTTCTAACGTACGTGCAATATAATAATTTCAATGTTTTTACTTTCTTGAAGTCGCGTGAGGTACGCATTACAAATCCTAATGCTTTAAAGGCTCTTTTGCATATATCGTCGATATGGCGATCAAAAATAAGCTTGGAATCGTGTATTATACCCAAGTCACGCACTTCATCTTCGCGTTTGAGATTATGGCCTTTTAGTGAATAGCAATATGATACAACTTTAATCTTCCTTGTAAACGTTATAGATTGACACTTTAGAGGATTGAGGTCCAATTTATTAGCGTTACAGAAAACATCTAGCCTATTTAGGTCGTCCTGAAGATCAAGGGCATCGGCAGTATTATCTTCTTATGGAGATATTTAGATGGCTTTAGTAGAGGGAAGAATTTATTCATAACATTACACAACAAAAAGAAAACAAATTGAAACGAAAAACTGGACTTAACTAGACTATAATAATATATAAATGTCATAAACTCTATATTTATAAATAAAACACCTGCCCCAGGTCACATGTCCCCCGGCAATGAGCCCAGAACGGGCGAAGTTGCCTCTTTGGATGGCCAAGCCTATCCTCTGGCCGAGATACGCGCCAGCCCTCTGGTCTCCCGGTGCATCGGTTAGGCGCGCCTCTAGGTCTTTGAACAGCATGCGCGCCTCTAGGCCCCAAGTGCCCGTCGTTTCGAGTCTCTTCCACTCTGGGAAACATGAGAGGGTAGAGGTAGCGTCCCATACCAGCGTTGCCCTCCCATGTTTTCCAGGAGATCAATGTCATGCCATCGGGCATTATAACATCGTCACGGATGATGCTTGGAGGTTCCACTGTGGCAAAGGCCCTCTGAATGATGTCATTGAGAGCCGCGTGGTGGGAAAGGCGACCGGCTTTCCGCTGAAACGACAGACCATAGTGGCCCAGGCAATCGACGTCGGTGCCGCAGGGGCAGCGATGGGGCACAGTGTTTGGGCAACCCAGTCGCAGTCACATGGCGGTGCTGAAAGAAGTGTTGTCCATCAGGGCCCCTAAAGACCGGGGGTGCCGGAAGTAGGTAGGTTTCGCTGGGGGTGGCTGAGTACAAAAAGGGCCCGAGTTCGTTCAAAAAGGCCTGCGAGAAGCTGTCTAAGACCTCAGTTAAACGAAAGTTATTTTCTATTTGTGTATGTGTATGTCGAATTCGAAAAAGAGATGTAGGCTTTTTCGAGTTCGAGTAAAATTTGTTAGAATTATTATTAATTACAGTAAAAAATATTGAGGGTGATTATCCAAAATAGAAATTCGCAGGCCCAAAAGGTACCATGCTTAAAATTTGGGGAGAGCCTTTGGCTCCCCCTGCACCCCACTTCCGGCGCTCCTGCGTATAGACGCTGCCTGATGGGTGCGCTTGCAAACAGTAGCCCGGCTCTCTTGCGGGCACGACTAGTACGTGAGCGCGTTCCACGTCGCTGGTGGAATTAAATATTTTTTTTTCTGTTTTAAAATAACGACTGGCGCGAACGTCTCTACGAAAACGCGAAAGAATAGCGTTAGTTAGCGAAGTTATTTGTGCTGTAGTTAAATTTAGTAACTTTATCATGCACAGAGAGAAATACGTGATGAATTTCATTCGTAAATAATGACTTAGAAACATAAAATGCTATAAGTAATTTCAACGTAATTTGCAATCTATTCAATGTCAATGTACGTACATTGTTGGTAGCTGCCTTCGGTCGAGTCGATTTTAGGTGTGTCCTATACAAACATCCGTCTTCAGAGGCGAATTTTTGCCGCAATTTCTCCTTAGCTAATGGATTTGTAATTAAACTATTACAATTGACTTTTATTTAAAAACATTAGCTTATATTGCTCGTAGTAATAAAGCCGCTAAAAACGCTTGCAATTTGTAACTGCTGTCTCAGTTATCGTTTTTTGGTGTACGGAAGTGTCTGGAATTAAAGCCAGTTCAATGCGCCGGTCCTAGGTTTTTAAAGATTTAAAATATGTAAACTAAAAAGATTAAGTTTGGAATTTTATTCTCCGTTTTTTCTCCAAATGATGTAGATTCTGAAACGGACACTCAGTTTTACTTGTAACGTTCAATAAATCACAGTTTCTGTGTTACCCTGAATGTATATTTTTTAAATTGAATTGAATTGTAAAACAATAAAAAATTACTAACTTAAAACATGACCAACTACCATAGAAACATCTTTCTAAAAATAGAAAATATGTTTGTTTGTTCCAAATAAGCATTAAGTCAAGTGTTTACCATTGCATTGCCTTTTCGTCCAATTAAGAAAGTTAAAGCGCGTTCATAATGGTCATGCAATCGTAATAAAAGGGAAAGTAATTTGCTCGCAATAATGCTCGCTGGTTCAGCCGCATTTATTTCCGTAATTATCATTGAAGTTCGATTTGCGCCGCCTATACACGCGAGAGTTCCACAAGAAGTCAAGAGATGGCGCTGCGAGTCTGGAAATCTTCGATTAGTTTCCGGTCATTGATTGGCCGCCCCGGCCCCGCTGTCTTTTCCGTTGTTCTTTCTGCTTGGCACTACCCGCATGCCGCTCCGCCATTAAATTGTGAAAAAACCAGGAAAAATCGCTTTACAACAGAACTTTCATTACGTGCTGTGTTTTGGTGATCACCGCTAACTTTTAAACAGATAAGAAATTGTGTTTTGTGCCGTAATTTGGGATTGCAAACGCTGGCCGGCTCTGCCGCCGCGTGCTTTGCCGTCTCCCGCTGTTTCCTTTCGGGACGAACTCGCTTAACATCGAGTAGGTAAGCCATTTCAGCTTTAGTGTTAATTGTGGAAGTACTAGCAAAAGAACCCGCTCCTCCGCTGAAATTTCGACAATTTGTCAACCGTTAACATTTTGTTTTTTTGAGAAGTAGGTAGCCATATTGTTTCGTCTCAAAATTTCAAAAAGTTTTCCTTTTCTTTTCTGGTGAAGGCTATTTACACGCCGGCAGTGCCGTATAGCACGCCACACCATAATTTTGGTCCCTTTCGAGCCTGGATAGGTTGAACCGCAGTTATCTTAAATTATTATACATCGCAAAAAATATTACTCACCCGCACCGCACTGCGCTATTATAGCCCTTATCCGCAGTGGTATACTGCTCATTCCACTTACCGGACCGCACCGCGAGCTATTTAATTGAGTCTAATTGTAAACTTTAGTTTACTTACTTCACTTTTTTATCAACATGGCGAACGCCAAATTGAAAATATTGCTAGTCATGAAGGCATCCCTTGTGGATAAGATGCAAGTTTTGTGTCAACGAGCTACGAAAACCACGTCTTATACAACTCGATCCAATATTGATTTCTTAGCCGAATCCGAGACTATAGACGAAATGTTGGCTAGGTTAGAATCGCTCGTTATTGAGATAAATCAGATAGTTCTGACTGATAAGCCCGACGCTGTTCCGGATGTAGAGGCGCTCCAACAGTGTACTGAGTTTCACAGTAGAATAAAATTCGTACGGAATAGGATATTGTCTGCGGACACTGCTCCGCCCGCAAGTACATCGACGTCAGCTCGGGAAAGTTTCACGATTAAACTACCTCCCATCGAATTACCGTCGTTTGATGGCAGAGCCGAGAATTGGCCCGTATTTTACGAGTCATTTAAGTCAAATATTCACGCGAATAAAAATCTCAATGATTCACAGCGCATCCAATACTTGCTAGGTAAACTAACTTGTAATGCATTGAAGGTAATGGCAGGTATTGTTCCCTGTGGCGAAACATACCCGATTGTGTGGGATGCTTTGGTGAAAAAATATCAAAACAAACGTGCATTAGGCACGCATTATTTAAACAGTATTTTGGACCTGAAACCTACTAATGGTTCTGCAAGCAGTCTCGACGCCTTTGTAGAACGGTTTTCTGCGTCTACTGCCGCCTTGAAGCAGCTAGAAATACCTGATTTGGCTGACTTTATACTTTTGCACTATGCAATAAAAAAGGTTGATACTCAGACTGCGCAAGCGTTTGAAATGTCCGTTCGCGCGGTGGATATTCCGTCAGCACAAAGTCTGATCTCCTTTGTACAAGATCAGGTGAGAGTACTTGAACGCGCCACTGGCACTAGTACTTTCGCCCGAGTTCACCCGCGTCCCGGTGGAATGAATAAATCCGCACAACCCGCCGCGGTAGCTACCTACAAGTCGTTCATTGCTAATGACGGCAATATGAACGCTGCGCCGCCACCGCCGCCGCAGTCGTGCGTTCTATGCAAAAACCACGATCATGCACAGCTTTATTTATGCGCTAAGTTCAAAAAAATGGACTCGCCGAAAACAAGATTTGATTTCATTAAATCAAAAGCTGGCTGTATCAATTGCCTAAGCGTGACTCATACATTGAATTCGTGCAATTCTCGCCGTGCATGTAGTGTGTGCCAGAAACGTCATCACACGCTTTTACATTTTGATTTTGACCCAAAGATATTAAATGTCCAGTCGACGCAATTGTTCACTCAGAATGTTGATTCCTCACCCGCTGCGCCGCCGTCCATTCCGCGAGTGACAAACCTAGTTCCCGCGCAGTGTGCGCCCGCACTTAGTCCTCCCCTGGCACCGGTCTTTTGTTCTCAAGTTGGTGTATCCGCCCCGCTTCCGCTTCATCCACCACCGCCGCCGCCGTCCAGTCTGCCGCCGCCGTCCAGTCTGCCGCCGATGGCGACTACTAATGGTGCGCAAAATAATAATAATATGGCCCCGTGCGCTTTCAATGCTCACATTGCGCCGCAGTCGACCGTGTTGCTTTCGACTGCCCAAGTGTTAGCTAAACGGTACAATGCGGACGATAAAGTTGTTGTTAGATGCCTTATTGACAACGGTTCACAAAACAATCTAATAACAGTGGAATGTTGTAATTTATTGAATTTACCAATAACGCCGATGAATAATTCATTTGTGAAGGGGGTCGGATTAACTTCAAGACCGATCCATGGTTTCGTTCATTTGGACATTGAATCACGCGTCGACCCGGCAAATAAATATCGCATTCACGCGTTAGTGGTCGACTGTGTTACCGATAAATTACCATCAAAATTTATCGAGGCGTTCGACATGACCTATCTCGCTTCTATCCCGCTCGCTGACCTTTCTTGGAATGTCCCGGGAAATATTGATGTCGTGCTAGGAGCTCAGCTGTTTCCTTATATTTATCAGGGGGACAGAATTGAGTCAGGCTCTGGCGCTCCTCCCGCGTTACTTACTGCATTTGGCTATGTGCTAATGGGAAATTACCCTTGCACTTCCGCTCCATCGCTTTCTTCTTTTACCGCTTTCGTTCAAAACGATACTGACGCTCTTTTACAAAAATTCTGGGAGCTAGACGAATTTCCAAAAGAACGCCTCTTAAGTCCTGAGGAGACTCAATGTGAGAATTTATTTCTCGCATCGGTATCACGCGAAGAGGGGGGCCGATACTCGGTGGCTTTACCCTTTTGTCGTGATCCCGCGCAGCTTGGTAACTGTCAGTCGGTCGCGAAGCGCCGTCTTTTGGCCCTGGAAAGAAAATTCAAACAAACACCTACGCTGCGTAAGAGCTATAATTTAGTGCTGACCGAGTACATTGAGCAAGGGTACCTATCTGAGGTTCCTGAGAATGAGCTTACGGATGTCGGTTACTACATTCCGCACCACGCTGTCACGCGCCCTGACAAGCCTCTGCCGCGAATCGTGCTAGACGCCAGCGCAAAGACACATACCACCGGACTCTCGCTGAACGACGTACTTCACATAGGCCCTAACTTGCAAGCGGACTTGTTCCTGCTACTTTTGAATTTCCGGCTTTTTCCTGTCGCCCTAACGGCTGATATCAAGCAGATGTATTTACAGATCGGTGTTTGTGAAGAGCATCGGAAATACATCAAACTCTTATACCGCTTTCATGAAAATGATAAAATACGCACATATCAATTCAACCGCGTTCCGTTCGGGTTGAAATCGAGCCCGTATTTGGCTATGCGCACTCTGCGCCAACTGAGCGCAGACGCTTCACCGCCGCTGCCTAGCGATGTAGTTAAGATCGTGGAGTCCAACTTCTACATGGATGATTTAGTGTGCTCCGTCCCTGACGAGCCAGTTGCCTTGCAGCTGTCTCAACAGCTGATCGAGCTTTTTAGGTCTGGGAACTTTGATTTGATTAAGTGGTCCAGCAATGCACCTGTCGTTCTACAGGGTTTGCCCGCTTCTCATCGTTCGTCTCTTGATTTTTCTTCAGAATCATCGAAGGTCCTTGGGCTGCACTGGGAACCGAAAGATGACAATTTCTTTCTGACCGCTTCGCCTCCGAGTGAGAAATGTACGAAAAGGACTATACTGTCGGTTGTCGCCCGGTTGTTCGACGTGCTTGGCCTTGTGGCTCCCGTCATTTTATACGCAAAATTACTGATTAAAGAGCTTTGGCTCAATAAAGTCGGTTGGGACGATACCCCTCCCGAAAGTATAATTCTTCGCTTTACCGCTTTAGTCCAAGAATTGCCGCTTCTCTCGACTTTGAGAATCCCGCGCCATATTGGTGTTTTTAAGGATCATAAGGTTAACCTTGTAGCCTTTTGTGACGCCAGTCTTAACGGTTATGGATGTGTGATTTATCTGCACTCTGAAGCCCCAAATGGAGAAGTTACTGTGAGACTATTATGTTCGAAGTCAAAGGTATCTCCGACCAAAATAATCACTCTTGCGCGCCTTGAATTATGCGCTGCGCATCTACTGTCGAAACTTGTCCGAGTGGTCCTCGACAATTACGCCGCCCGCGTTTCGATTGCAGCAGTTTACGCATTTTCAGACGCAACTATCGCACTCTCATGGATTCACTCATCGCCACATAGATGGCCGATTTTTGTAGGTAATCGCGTTGCCAAGTGCCATCAAAATTTGCCTGCGGAGAGTTTCTACCACGTTGCTGGTAAAGAAAACCCCGGTGATGCCTTGTCACGAGGTATGTTGCCATCTCAACTGATTTCACATAAACTTTGGTGGAACGGTCCAGAGTGGATTCACGGTCCGATTGCTGACTGGCCTATAAAACCTTTTGTACCTACTCCCGCGCAAGAACTGCCTGAATTCAAATCGAGTTCCCTTGTCACGGTAGCTCACGAGCCTACTGTATTGGGTGATTTGATCGGACGCTGCTCCTCCTGGAGCAAATTGCTTAAAGCCGTATCTTATGTATACCGTTTCATAAAAAAATCTGTTCGTCACAGCTCATCAGATAGCCAATTGTTGGCCGAAAAGGCTATTCTACGCGAAGTCCAAGCCGCGCATTTTGCAGAAGAGATCAAAAATCTAAAACGTAATGAAAATGTAACGAAAAAATTGCGAAATTTATCCGTTTTCCTCGACAGAGAGGGAATTTTACGGGTCGGCGGAAGATTGTCGAAGTCATCTCTACCTTTTGACGCCCGACATCCTGCCGTTTTACCCAAGAAGGATCACGTAGTTAATCTTCTTATCGATCATGCTCACATTCGAAATTGTCACACTGGAGCTGGCTTGCTTATGTCTATTCTCCGACAAAGATATTGGATCTTAGATGCTAGAACCGTTGTCCGTTCGCGAGTCCGTCTATGTAATGACTGTTTCAGAGTTAATCCTACGCATCCTACGCCAATAATGGCCGATCTTCCTGAATTCCGCGTGCAGGAAGCAAAAGCTTTCGTGCACACCGGGGTAGACTATGCCGGTCCCCTCCGCTTTGTGCCGACACGTCGGCGTGGTCAGCGCTCTGAGAGGGCATACATATGTTTGTTCGTATGCCTCGTTACGAAGGCAGTGCATATTGAGCTTGTCTCCTCACTGTCTAGTGACGCATTTTTGGCCGCATTTAAGCGTTTCATTTGCCGTAGGGGTCCTGTTTCGGTCTTGTATTCCGATAACGGAACGAATTTTGTCGGGGCTAAGGCCCAATTAGACGAGTTATATGAGTTTTTACTTGGCTCGGACTTCAAAGAAACTATAGAAAGCGAACTTTCTATAAGACGTATTAAGTGGAAAATGATACCACCCCGAGCTCCACACTTTGGGTCAATGTGGGAATCCAACATTAAAAGTTTAAAGACACACCTTTTTCGAGTGATCGGAGATCACCTCCTAACTTATGAGGAGATGTTCACGGTTCTCACTCAAATAGAATGCGTCATGAATTCGCGACCGCTGTCGGTGATTTCATCAGATCCCGATCTCGAAGTTTTAACCCCCGCACATTTTTTAATGTCAACTCCGCTACAATATCTGCCTGCGCCTGACTTAAATAACGTCCGCCTAAATCTTTCAGACCGCAAACGCTTGTTAGATAGCATGGTCCAATCATATTGGAAAAAGTGGCGTTTGGAATATTTACATACATTACAAGTCAGACAAAAGTGGTGCACTCCTGACAAACCCATATCCATTGGAACCGTTGTGCTCATGGAAAAGGAAAGCTCGCCTCCTTTAACTTGGCCTTTGGGTATAATTACCGAGGTTTTCCCGGGTTCCGACGGTGTCATTAGGGTGGCAGTTGTAAAAACCAAGGACGGTTTTTATAAACGTCCCGTAGTTAAGCTGTATCCTATTCCTACGCAGTAATCTTTGTCAGCGTTTTGTTGATCGTCTCGGATAGGTTTTATATTTGTACACGATTTGTATAGTGATAGATAAAATCTAAGTTTGGTTTCGGTTTTACTCATTTACTGAAGAAAGTACCTACCTACTTATTATTATTATTATTTAGCTTAAATTCCATTCTCCTGGTAGAGCAGAATAAGTGTCATTTTCTTATAGTCACTCATAACTTATTTATTTATCTTTTGTTTTGAAAGTTTTGGGAACTTTCAAGGCGGGGAGCATGGTTCAGCCGCATTTATTTCCGTAATTATCATTGAAGTTCGATTTGCGCCGCCTATACACGCGAGAGTTCCACAAGAAGTCAAGAGATGGCGCTGCGAGTCTGGAAATCTTCGATTAGTTTCCGGTCATTGATTGGCCGCCCCGGCCCCGCTGTCTTTTCCGTTGTTCTTTCTGCTTGGCACTACCCGCATGCCGCTCCGCCATTAAATTGTGAAAAAACCAGGAAAAATCGCTTTACAACAGAACTTTCATTACGTGCTGTGTTTTGGTGATCACCGCTAACTTTTAAACAGATAAGAAATTGTGTTTTGTGCCGTAATTTGGGATTGCAAACGCTGGCCGGCTCTGCCGCCGCGTGCTTTGCCGTCTCCCGCTGTTTCCTTTCGGGACGAACTCGCTTAACATCGAGTAGGTAAGCCATTTCAGCTTTAGTGTTAATTGTGGAAGTACTAGCAAAAGAACCCGCTCCTCCGCTGAAATTTCGACAATTTGTCAACCGTTAACATTTTGTTTTTTTGAGAAGTAGGTAGCCATATTGTTTCGTCTCAAAATTTCAAAAAGTTTTCCTTTTCTTTTCTGGTGAAGGCTATTTACACGCCGGCAGTGCCGTATAGCACGCCACACCACTCGCAAATGATAAGGGTAGACACTTTAACAACATTTCTCGACAAAAACCACAACTCAATGCGGCGATCGTAGACGGCTTATTGTTTTTCTTTTGTACCCTAGGGCCCGGTACCAATCAATAGGCCCGTATTCGTCCACTGCTGGACATAGGCCTCTGCCACGACACGCCAATTATTTCTGTCCTTGGCTATCCTCATCCAGCCGCTGTCAGCAGTTTACCTCAGATCGTCGGTTCAGTGAGCTGGTGGGCTCCACCCCGGAACCATTGCTCCCCATAGACCATCGGCACCATCGGTAGCCCGGTATAATGCCTGACATTGGTCAGGCTTGGCTTGGCTTTGATTTTGCATGGGCTTATTTCATTTCTCATTGGCTGGGGACGCGGGATTTGAATTCTTTTAGATTAACATTAGAATTCTTCCGACTTTAGATAGACTAGCATAAGCATAAGCGGCCTATGTACGTCCCACTGTAGGGCACAGGCCTTCTCTCAGAGAGAGAGAGTATGGGCTTAATCACCACGCGTGCCCACCGCGGATTGGCGATTTCAAGCGCTGAGGTATGTGAATAGCTCAGACACCCAGGTTTCCTCACGATGTTTTTCTTCACAGTTAGCGAATGGTATTGCTACTATAACTTCACAAATGTACATAACTTTGAAAGAAAAGTCATAGGTACATGCACGCACTGGGAATCGAACCGACTAGATTAGATTGAATCTCTATTGCACACCATACATTGTAAAGGTACATAAAAAATCTTAAATATCTAAGTTAAGTAGTATACAACTGGCGATTTTATAGCTAAATGCAATCTCTTCCAGGCAACCTTAGGATAGATAGGACTGAAAGATGAATAGTTAGATAGAGAACACGGATATTTCTTAACCTAAAAGTATAAACGGCGGCTATATCACTAAAAGTGATCTTTTCCATACAACATTGCAACCTTTAGTCTAATTAAGAAATAATAAAAAAAAGTTATAAGTCTGTTTGTATATATGTTTCGGTTTACGTTGGTAAGATAAAATGTATTTACTAAAGAGACACATGTTCCTACTTGAGTCAAGTTGTGGTTCATTCGAGAAGCCTCAGAGTACAGATAACGTCTTCCAAACTTGGAAATCGGCCAAATTTGCTGTAGTCAACAGGTTGAAGCTACCATTGTTTGCACTTCGAATATATTTAGGACAATTCGGCCAAAATCTTAACAAAGTTAAAAAACGAAAATAATAAAAGAAAAATAAAAAAAAGTATTTTTATAAAATTGGATGAAGTTCTAAAGTCCTATCCGCGCTTTTTCTATGATTAGCTATTTGAAGAAAATGTTTCGCAAATGGAAATTGCACTTTTTTTTATTTTACTTGAAGTCGCTAATCAACGGTGTGCAGTGTGCACGGATGGTGATTACGTCCATTATCTCTCACTCTCTGTGTCTCAGAGAAAGGCCTAAGTAGGCCTCTAGTTGGGTATGAAAACCGAATCTTACGGTATAAAAAACTCATTGTAACCCTAAGGGGGCACATCCATGTTGCGATTCAGAAACGGCATAACGCCATCTAGTGAAAATAAAAAATTACTTATATTCTAAACAGCCTCAAAATCAGGTCAAAACCTAACTCAACCTGAGTTGACTCACATCAAAATTTAGTACTTGGCTTAGCGAATCTAAGTATATCTGTTTGAATACATAAAAGTAGAAGATGTCTGTAGAAGTTCAATTGAAAAATCTGGTTCAATTAAGAAAGTGATAAATATTTTGAGCACCAAAAACGCTATTCACCATGGTCATAAGTCTTTACGAACACAGGTCGTGACATCACTAAGTTAGTAAAAATTCGAATCCGCATGGTTACGGCCCAGTCTGACGTGTTTGTTTACAAAGTATGTGACGTCATAGCAGAGGTAATCTTAGAACATCATTGCGGACAGCGTTTTTATCTATTAGTGAATCGTTTAATTTAAAATTGAAGTTTTGTACTTTTCTAATCCTTAAAAAAATCAATATTCTTTTTAGGGCCCAACGGAAAAAATATTAATAACATAAGACCAATTTAATAAGGGTCCAATACAAACTAAAGAAGTGTGCAATGGCCTAGTTTAGATAAAGTCAACCTAATTTTCGGGAAGCCATACAAGAGGGTTCGGGATTAACGTCTAATACCATTAAAAGATCGGCTAGACTCATCAAATAGTTTTTGATATTAAATCTATCAAGCTTGCCATTTACTATAGCAAATATAATAGCTGGAGTAAATACCGAGGCCTAATTATGCGCACCAAATCCCGTCGGAATCATGACGTAAGCGATAGCAATTAGTATGGAAAATGACAGCTAAAAGATTGGAATCGTTTAGCATTGAATGCACGTAATATAAGACCAGATGATGGCGTTTTTAAAGTACTCAGAAAAAAACGATTTTAGCGAAAATTGTCTTTAATTTGGTTTTCGTGCTGGCAGTAAGGCTCCACAGAAGCATGTATCAAAGCACTATCTTTAACATTTAATTTTGTTATCATATTGCCGCTTAATTTAGTGACACTTGTAAAAGACTTTACGCTAAAATCCCTTATAATATATTACCTTAGGTAGATAGATTTCCTTCAGGCGTTGTTCAATATACACACTGCACAAAAAAGGCTAATGTGATATTAAGGATTGTTTAGAAGATAAAAACTGGTATTAAACAATAACGTTATGTCAACGGGTATTATTTTAGAGTACGATTGCGTTCAGTTCTTAACATAGTAATGCACTCTGTAATCTAAGCAGATTTTTTGAAAAAGAATCGATGTGGAGTTCTCTTGTCAATTTTCTCTGCACATAATCTATCCTGAAACTGTCAAGTAATATTATTCCACTAGATTTTTTATTACGATATTATACACAAAGACAGAATTGAAAGTACACAGTAAACACCCTACTTGAGCGGTGAATAATGTATTTCGTTACCTAGGTATATATTTTAGTTACCAGAACACTCTCGTGTTAAACGGCTGAAAGTTTCCCTTTTATGTACTCACATAATATTTCATTTTCCAAACTAAGTTGTGGAAACATGAAATAGGCCGCCTTTTGTTTGCCCTATCCCTTCCAAAGGTTAAACACGAGTTTCTAACAAAAAAACTTAAAACGTAACACAGGCCTATATTGCGTATAAATTGTAATGTTTTCGGCTCCATGGTTTCGGTGGTAAGGGCTGATGTTCATTTTTGTATATTTTCTTTAATTTATTTTGAAATAAAAATATTTACTAATTATATTTATTTGTATTTTTTTATGGTCGACCCAACAGGCTCCGGCGTTTCCAACGTTCAATTTGTGAAATCCTATAGAAACGAGTATTCCGAATTTATACAAATTTCGGGCAATTTACGAAAATAAAAATAGTATATCTTGTAATAACCCCTTGAACTTTAAGAAGTGACTAACATGCCCAGTACATACCCACTTTGAGATGTCACCAACAGCTCTATCGGCAATATTTCCAGTCTTTGGCAGTACTTGTGTCCCGGGCACGGTACATCAATAACCGAGCTTATGTTCATTCGCAATTTCATTTAAGTCAAAATTTAAAGCCAAGAAGATCTTTTTTTTGTTATGGACTGAGTCAGCTACTTAGTATCAGCAACTTACGTTTGGAGAACGGCTGACTTTATTTCTTCAGCACTCGCGCTGCAAATTCAATTTTCCAGTGTTGGATCGAGCAGAAAAGTTCAGCAAGGAAAACATTTCAGTACAGACTACAGACTCGCTACGTATCTTCGACCTACATTTGTGTCGCTTAGCAACAGAGTTCAAGGTTTCAATGAAACTATTTGTGCGGATATTTACGATTACGTACGTAAGCGCTCATTGTATTGTGATAACGTGGCTCGCAGGTATTTCTTGCGGGCAAGTGAATGTTGGCGTCGAAGAAAACTGTGATCTTTTTTTCACATTTTTTTAAACTTTATGGGTGACTTGCACCACTTCTTAGTCGCCATTTAAATCGAATTTTGTGCGAGGAATTTTAGTTAAATGATGTTTAAGCCACATTCAAGAAAGTGCTGCAAGTCGGCCTAACTCTTATAATATGTACCTCCAATCTGCTGTAACCGACAAGGCAGACAACTAGAACTCTAAATTCACCCCGAGTTTGCGGTACACACGTAAGGCGAACGTTTTTTTGCTATTGATATTCATTTGGGCCAGATTCTGAATCGAGAATTTCGCTAAATAAATAGTTAACTGTAGTGCTGTCTCTTCGAATTTCTCAGAAAAGAGCGTAACAGAACGTTACTTAAGTATTTACTTAGTAAAATTCTCAATTCAGAAATCGGCTCTAAGTCACTTCCCGCGTCCTCCGCCAATAAAACCGACGAAGACCATGCGAAGTCAAGTAAAGTCTATCTATCAACTCGACGATCAAAGTGTACCAAAAAGAACTGTCGAAAGTGACAACCCTAATGGTCAAACTATGAACTACTGCCATCGCGTCAGTACCGTAACAGTTCCGAAAATAATTTTGGAACAAACATCATTAAACCGATTTCGCGAAACAATAGCGTTTGTGCAGCCACGAGGCCTTGACATTTTATTGTTTACTAACTGAAGATATAATTAGAATCACTTAGGCATGGCACCCTACTGGGACGCATTAATGGAGAAAGGTGAGGACATAGGTGAGGGCCGACGTCATTCACCCTCGGTTTCTCGTACACTAACAAGCAGTTATCTACTGTTAACAGCTGTCAGTGGTTTTTTTTTAATGGATTTTGGTCAATTGACAGCTGTTAACAGTAGATTAACAGCATGTTAGTGTACGAGAAACTGGGGGTCAGTCGAGTAGGTGTATATTTACGGAGGTGAGAAATACCAAGCCATGGAAATACATTGCGTCACGCAAAGTAGCTAAACTCTTATCATTGCCACGCGTTTGTAATGCCCACTCTGTCCAGCGCAGAGACAAAACACCTTTGAAGACACAACAGCAATGAACAGCTACGTTGGCTGTGTGAGTTTTCTGTCTCAAAAAATATTTTTAAGTGATTCTACAGTTTACTGGCATAAAGAGGGCAGCTTTGTTGTGTGTTGTTTCTGTGTTGTGAAATAATAGAAAGATAAAAGTTTATTTGCTATACCAAGTGATGTTATTTGTAGTAACTCTTTCACCGTGTTATTTATAAAAAAGAAACTTCTTTAAAACAGTCCTCAAATTCAGTTTAAATAGGCCACGGTAAAGAGAAAGACTCATACTCACACACATAATGTAGCCTGTATACGTCCCACTGTAGGGCATATGCCTTCTCTCAGGAAGGGAGAGTATGGGCTTAATCAACACACGTGCTTACCACAGATTGGTGATTTTAAGCGCTGAGGTATATGAACACCTCAGGCACTCGGGTTACCTCTCGATGTTTTTCTTCACCGTTAGCAAGTCGTATTGCTACTATAACTTCACAAATGTACGGAGAAAACAAAGTCATTGGTATCGAACCCATGACCTACTGAATGTGAGGAAAGCGTCCTACCGACCGCGCTACCACCGCTCAGCGTTGAAAAGTCATCCTTAGTTTGACGCGCTGTCGACTGTACCAAAGAAGATTGCGAAACCAAAACTTCCCTAACCCAACTCCGATTCATCCAGCACTCGCCCTTTTTCTGTATACAGCAAAGAGAGAACGCCTTCGTATAGTGCGAATAGGTCTCGGGTCACTCAATCCAATTAGAGGATTAGTCAATATTAAAGTGGGGTGAAGTGAAGCGTCACAATGCAGGAGGGCGACTCCGAGTAGCTATGGAAAAACGTAGTTACATACAAAAAACCGGCCAAGTGCGAGTCGGACTCGCGCACGAAGGGTTGCGTACCATTATCTATACAACATAAGACAAAGATCGAGACAAGATAGATTGGGTACATTGAGAACAGCGCCCATTATAGAAACCAACAAGAAGCGTTTGACATTGACATTTGAAGAAGAAGAAGAAGAAGAAAGACATTTATTATACCAACAAGATACATCACAGAAACAAAATAAGCACATAAGTAACATAATATGCACAACACAGAAGGAAAACTAAATACACAACAGACAAAACGAATAAATAAAACAGGACTATAGATTTAACGACATGACATCGGTTACATAGATGGCCGCTAGATGGCGAGCGCAATCTTTAGACAACGTTTGTTGTATGGAAGCACCCCTTAAGTATTTATTTTATTCTGTTTTTAATATTTGAAAAATGAAAGTGTATCGGTTCAGGATTACAGAAACCATAAATTTATTAAACTAATTAATTATTACACACAATAGGCAATTTTGAACTAAGAAAATGCGTATTATCCTGCATGCATATTTTTTGTTATAGCGGCAACAGAAATACATCATCTGTGAAAATTTCATCTGTCTAGCTATCACGGTACATGAGATACAGCCTGGTGACAGACAGATAGACAGAAGGACAGTAGAGTCTTAGTAATAGGGCCCCTTACCCTTTTGGGTAAAACCTTGAAGCTCATCCATAGATAATAGACTGGCGCTATACTACAGGGCTGCATCTAAAATGCGCAAGAGTTTGTGTTGTACAATGACTTTTGTTTTATGATTTTATTCTCAGATTGACGAAATTAGCTCTTTATGCGTTCTACCAGTGGCTCCCTCCGCTTAAACACTGTTCTACCTACATAAAATAATACCCGTTCTGTCAAAACCTTATGACGCAGTGTCATTAGGAAGCAGAAAATACAGTAAAAACCTCATAATACTAAAAACAATTATATTATGTGTATATGTATCGAAGTGTAGTAGAAAAAAAGTTGTTGTAAATGCCAAACTCTAATTCATGTAATGCGCATTTTTTGCCAACTTTTCGTTCGCAAAGTTATAAAACGAGATTCTAGTCTCGAGTCCCTAGTGGGTATGTATATGCATACTTTCAACCAAAGGTATTGGGAGACGTAGAAACGAACGAGACCTTTACGGAATAGTTCTCTTTGACCAGACAAATTCCAATACAACGTCTTCATCCGTGAAATTCCTTATAGAAAGCGACCTTTCATCTCTTTCTCTCCTGAACTACGCACGCAAGATAGAGCAGGATCAAACGAGAGGCTTTTCTCTGTGTTGGATTACATAACAATAACTTGGAAAGTCCACTAGCTAGATATATTCAGAAGCACGATTTGTAGGCCTTCTCACTTCCAGAGTGCTTCAGTTTCCCTGGACCGTGGGTGTGTTGAGTAAAATGTCTTTTTCAGCGCGAGCACTGTAATCTCTAAGCTACATTCTTAGATTATGCCAACAGCGTTTTTATCAAAGTTACCACTAATACAAAGTTCGTCAACTTATAATAGGAACATCTGTTCCTTGGCACACGTTTATCCTTACGGCAGATTGATCCTCAAAAGTAGTAAGGAGACATTCTCTTAAGTGGTGACTCCTTCTAAAGAGGTGACTTGTGACCGAGGTGAATTTAAGAAGGTAGCATAATGTCGCTCCTTTACGACGTTTGTAGTCCTCAAAATGCTCAAGAATGTGAAACTTATTCACCCATCAAGCAGCAAAAAGAAGCCTCCTTAGGGCTACGAGGCAAGTGGCCGGCATTATTACAAGTAAAGAATCAACTCAGAAATGGTAGAAATAAAAAGAGATTGCCTTGATACCGAAACATTATTTAATATACAACATGATTTGTTATTACAATACAAATAATAATAATAAGCTAAGAATTGAAAAAGAAAATAACTAATAATTTAAATAGAAAATCGAAGCCAAATCGCTGCTGTCGGCCGGTAACGTCCCTAGAAGGCTGGCAGCATTACCTCGCTGAATACACACCAAAAGGCACAAATATATAGTTTTGTCCTAACCCCGTATATTTGCGCCTCTTGTTCGAATCCGCGGACGCCGCCGCCGCGCCTTGAATTAAATCGATATATTTCGCACTTTTATTCGGTCTTTTATTCGTGGCAAGTGGCATTCCCTGGTTTCTACCTACCCCTCTGGGATACAGGTGTGAGTTTATGTATGTATGTATGTATGTATTCGGTCTACATACAATAATGTTTGTATCGTTCGATCCGTTGACAACTGTTATCCCTGCGTTTCGTTATATCTTACTATTCTGTGTCGCTCATTCAAAACTACCAACTATCTGTCATACCAAATAACTCTCGTAGATATAACGAAACGCAGATAGTAAACAACACACTGACGTTTCAATTAAATCTAAATATCACCTCCCGATAAATACAGAGTAAACAATAGTGATTCTAACACAAGGAAAGTGGAAGGAAAGAAAAAGCCGGGAAGAAGAAGGATGTCATGGTTGTGCAACATCAAGGAGTGGACCGGTGTTAAAACCGCTGAAGAGTTGTTCAGTGTTTCACTGAACGAAGAGCGTTGTAAAGAGCTGACTGCCCACCTTCAGTGATGGAAAAGCACTTTAAGAATAAGCAGCCTACACATGCCGAGTATGCGGACGCGACGGGGAGTCCTCTCCCAAACAGGACACATAGGGTTTCCTTTTAGTTACGAGCGTAAATGTTTAAAAAACGCCGCAAAAATCGTCTGCAATCGTCCATTGATGACCATTCAGAATCAAACGAAGGGGGAAGTCTACATTTATATAGTCTATGACTGTAGGTAACATGGCGTGGCCGGCCCAGTTCCCACAGGCGGGTGGTGTGACAAAGCACATTTTCTGCACTGAGGCAAGCGCGGTATTGTCCTGAGGCTTATGCTGCTATATGCTAAGCCCCCGGGAATTCAGGACTTGCCCATACTAAATATACCGTTACTACCTACAACGAGTGAAAGCTTCGTCTCATACTGATAATTCCAAAGGACTGGGCTTTCATAAAACGATTGAACATTAAGCGTTTATTTATTTCACACGTAAATGTATATTTTTTATATGTTTTTTTATATGCGATCGCCAACCCGCCTGCTAACCGTGGCGATTACGGCAAAACCCTTTATGGTTAGGGAAAATCATGAGGGAGGCCTATGTCCTGCAGTGGGCGCAAAAATGGCTGGTGATGAGGATGATGATAAGTTAGGATACACTTTTACACGTTCTTTTGGAAAGAACATTATTGCGCGGTATGCGGATAGCTTCGTAGAATATTGAGTATGGCTAATCCAAAGTCATGAATATAAAGTTTTATTCAAATACAATAATCTGCGTAAACGTAACTACCAGCTTCGTGAGGTTAGAAGGGACTATTTATAAGAGTCTTTTACTAGTATTGTGTATTTAACGCATAGCTAGTTTTATCAAGTAAACTGAGTGAGACCTCTATTTGCTACACTGTAGGTACACTACACTACAGTTTTCTAAGATAGCGTTCACGGACGATCAACGTACTTTAGTAGCGTGAAGACGAGAAAATTACTTCTATCGAAGGTTGTTCCGATAAAATGTATTTTATATCTTTCGAGATACCTAAAATCGCTCGTAGCGAGATACCTAGAATCGCTCGTAGCCCCGGCTGCCTGAGTGATCTTAAACGATCACGAAGGTTAAGCAACACAGGGCGCGTTCAGTGCATGGATGGGTCGCCGTCTATGCCTAACGCTAATGGCATTTTTCCGAGCGGTTCCGTGCTTCGCAAGGCACGTTAAGCTGTTGGTGCCGGCTGCCGTCGATATATGGCAGTCGTTAAGCCAAGTCAGAGGCCTTAGGGCGGCTTGACAACTTCTGACAGTAGACGAGCCACTAGTCTACAAGCCTCCACCAATCCGGACTTGGCCCCCGTGGTGGAGTATGGCCTATGCCTTCCTCAGGGAAGGGACCCATGCCCCTCGGTGGGGACATAATGGGTTGATGATGATGAGATACCTAAATGTAGCAGCAACTCCTTTTGAGGGTTGCGTACTCAAAGGGTACGGAACCCTAAAAAAGGTGTTGTATAATGTTGAATAGATAATGGTACGGAACCGACGAGGCCGACTCGCACTTGGCCGGTTTTCTTAAAATAAAGATAGGATTGCCGAGAAAGGTTATTAATGGTAAGAAATGGGGCCTTTAATGAGTAATTTGTGTACATGTTTCAGATAATCTGGGTTAGTCAAAATCTTTAAAATTATCTGACTAGCCTGACTAAGCTTGTGGAAGGACGACTGGCCAATAAGCTTAGCCAGGCCCACGATAAGTCTCCGTGGAATTTCCATTTACTTGTCCCGATTATTATTAGACATTTTATTCCAGAGAAGGTTTGCCTTAAAGTGGGTCACAAGATATGAATGATTACTTCATTCTGCTCACCCTGAGAAATCAAATGTCGTGACTGTAGGTAACTGGAGCTGCGATGTGGGGCTTCCGAAGTGTCGCGGTCAATTGCAACTTTGTTTTGTATTTACGTAACTTTGTATAATGCTCGGCATAATGCTCGAAGACCTCAGTCGAGTTTCCCAACGTGTGGGCCTTAAAATGAACATGGACAAAACGAAGGTCATGTCGAACGCCCGTGTTGTGCCAATAACATTGGGAAACACGACTCTCGAAGTTGTAGACGAATACGTCTACTTAGGACAAACAGTCCAACTAGGCCGGTCCAACTTCGTGAAAGAGGTCAATCGTCGAATCCAACTCGGCTGGGCAGCATTCGGGAAACTTAAAAAAGTCTTTTCGTCTAACATACCTCAATCGCTCAAGACAAAATTATACAACCAGTGTGTGTTACCAGTGATGACTTATGGCACTGAAACGTGGTCTCTAACTATGGGCCTCATAAGAAAGCTCAAGGTCACGCAACGAGCTATGGAAAGGGCTATGCTCGGAATTTCTCTACGAGATCGAATCAGAAATGATGAGATTCGTAGACGAACGAAAGTCGTCGACATAGCCCAGCGGATTAGTAAGTTGAAGTGGCAGTGGGCGGGGCACATAGCACGCAGAACTGATGGCCGATGGGGCCGAAAAGTTCTCGAATGGAGAGCACATATCGGCAAGCGCAGCGTAGGACGACCAGCCACAAGATGGACAGATGACCTCATCCAAGTGGCAGGAAGACGCTGGATGCAGGCCGCTTCCAACCGGTCTTTTTGGAAATCCATGGAGGAGGCCTATGTCCAGCAGTGGACTTCTTGTGGCTGAATGATGAACTTTGTATACTTATACAGGTTACTTAGCCTTTACAGGTTGTAACAAAATCCCCTTTATTCGAAAATGGAGGATTAAAATACCCGTCAATGTGACCAAGTTTTAAGATGGGGAAAACTTTGGAAAACATAGCGTAACACGCGCAAACGCGATATATCGCCTCAATATTGCGTTCTTCTTGAACAGTCAAACCTTGGTAGTAAACAAAAAATCCGTTCTTTATGAGAGTAATATTAAACAAAGATCGAAGGATAGAAAAAATTTAATATCTTTTTATCCGACTGCAAAAGCAAAGGAGGGTTAAGTGCATATTATGCATGGACAAGAATCATTAGAGCGATCGCTCACTGCTGATATTTTTTTCGCGATTACAGTGTTTTCCTCACACTTAAAGTTGTTCGTATTGACGATTCCATAACTGTGCATCATGAAGCCCCGGAGCATTGCGACGTGACACAATCAGGGAATACAGGGAAGCGCTTCTACTGCGCTGCACTAACATGGTTTGAGCTGCTCTCACTTGGCATAGAATGACAGACCTAGGCTGCAATATCGGCCCCAGATTCCGCACACAACGAAATTGATTGAAGAAGATGTATTTATGTATTTTTGATCCATTTAGCTTTTGTTTAGATCAAGTATTCCCTGACTATGTCACGTCACGATGCTCCGGGGCGTCATGATGCACAGTCATGGAATCGTCAATACGAACAACTTTAAGTGTGGGGAAGACATTGTAATCGCGAAAAAAATTTCAGCTGTTTCTATATTTTAATACCGCATTTTAATGCTGATAACTTTAGTAAAAGTTCGGTTTTGACGAGTAAATGCTGCAAGTGGTAACTTTAGTATAAACTTCGGTTTCGATGAGTAGATCACACAGATACGAGTAAGACGTTCACTTTTTTACACTGTTAATAAAAGGAGGCAATGGTATGAGGTAGACGCTGTTATATTGTACAATGTAATAAAGATACATTTTAGCTTAATATACTGTTTTTTCATCGTCCCCATACTAGGCTAGGCCTTATCTTCCTTTAAAGTTTTACTCGCGTGCGGGATCACATTCCAAACTTCCTATTAAGCTGATAAAATTAATCCCCCGTTTCTCGTACACTAACAGCTGTCAATTGACCAAAGTGCATACAAAAGAAACCAGTGACAGCTGTTAACAGTAGATTAACAGCTTGTTAGTGTACGAGAAACCGGGGGTAAGCCTTTTACATTTCAACTTAGTGGGCTAGATCATACAGCAACTAGTGGCAACTCTACTAGCTAAGCTGAATCTGTTGTAAATTACAGCTTAGACCGGCTTTATTGCATAACCTAATATTTGGTTTATGGTTTTCGGTTATCGATATTAAGGTTTTCGCTTAAACTTGGACACATTACGCCCAGAAATTGATTATTGAGAGTCATACTTGGTTTCTTTTATCTCATCAATGTAACAACTTAACATGATTTTGAGCGATTACCATCTGGAACACATTAGGTTCTTGAAACCTTCAAATCCGCCTTATTCTTGGTGGGGCGGGTTGGCGATCGCAGTATGCCGTTGGAATCTCAGGAAGACGCTGCTGCCCGATTCCTGGTAATTGATTTCCTTAGTCGCTTTATACGACATCCACGGAAAGAAATGGAGTGACGCTATTCTTAATCCGGCGCCACACAGATGAACCGTGATAGTTAGACAGTTAAAATTTTCACAGATGATGTATTTCTGTTGCCGCAAATACTAAAAAAAGAATAAAAAAAATTATTAAAATTGTAATAACAAACGCGATTTTTCGGCTGAGCACGCCCTAAAGTGTTAGAGTAGTCACACACATCACATGCCATGTCTTGTGCGGACAAGAGTGGCCGCTGCACTCTGCATAAATCGTTACATCTGAAAGCTCGGGGATGAGCCTGAGTGTACATTGGATAATTTTGGTAAAAGTAAATAAAATTAGTCAATTAAATAAACCTCTCTCAAAAAACATTTGTTGACAAGCCACAGACAACAGTCTTTGTAATTCTGTGTTGAAAATGAAGGCTTCCAACAGATTTGCTTTTGAAAGATATAATGTTATGCACCATTGAAAGTTACCTATTGTCTCAGAGATTCATTGCAACTGTGTAATTGCAATGAATTCTGAGATAATAGGTAATAATTATTATTATGTAATTTCCTTTTTTATGCACAACAAAGTATTCTCTATCTCTCTTTATCGCCTTTATTTTAGAAATTTGATATTATCGATAATAAATTAATGCAACAAATATTTTTAACACAACAAAGCAACTTGTACTGTTCCCAAACTAGAATACCCTGCGCTATAGTAACCAGAGCCAGCCGGTAACCAGGCAAAAACATCAAAAACACATTTGTAGAAATGTACGGCCCAGTGGAAAATGAACCCACCACCTCCAGCATTATAATCAGACATGATACCGCTAGGCCAACGAGGCAGTCGATCCATTTAGCTGTGTAACCCAAAATGAAAATGATACGCCTTGGTAGGACAAGCGAAACATTCAAAGGCATATCGGAGCTCAATGGATTTGTGTAGATCGATTGACGCGGGAATACCGGCCTTTGACAGTGGATGCGGGCTTAGCCAAGGTAGGTACAACCAGTGGAGAAAGTCATGCTGCTGAATAGAAATACAAAAAAACCTCATAAAGTTAATTAAAACACCAACGTCCGATCCGAAAGCTCTATTGAACATTGAAATAAACTATTTCATTATAATTTTTCTAGGAGAACAAAATTTTTTTGGCTATTGAAATAAAATTAAAATACCTAGGAAATGCATGCGTAAAAGCGTTATGATGACACGAAGCGTTAGTACCAGTACTTGTTGTTTTGAATATATTGCGCATTGTAATTACAAATTGGTTTAATTCAGTTTTGAAAAGAGCTTGATACCAAATGACAGGTATAAGATACTAGACGAATTTATTCTAAAAAGTACAACTGTGAACCACAATATCTTCTAACCTGTTAAATTCTCAGGCATGGTTCCTTTGGAAAAAAAATGTTCATCATGATGCAAAACTATTATTAAACTTACCTTGTAACTGTAATAGTTTTACTAATACAATTTTATTCTTGACTGTACTTTTGTACACCGCACGACGCAATCATGTTTATGGTATGCGTATGATTTTACGCTGATATTTTTCCTATGTTTGCTATATTCTTTCGTAGAGCAACTGCGTAACAGACTGGAAAACAAACGGAGTAGTTTTATTATCGAGTTTTTATCGAGTTTAGTTCAACTGTTCTGCATTGACTCGATAACCCCATACTTATAAGGTACGGTCAGTCTGTAGAGGAGATCTGCCCTTGTATCACATAACTTTCCACTCTATCGGTTTAAGCGTTTAGACGACTCCAAAGTTTCAAAATATGTATGTATTTGACAGTTCGGATTAGACTAAATCAGTCTCCATACGATAGAGGACTTTGTGGTCGCACGCCTGATATGTTATACTACATCAAAAATGATAATATCTTTACCACGAATCGTTTTTAAGACGTTATTTAATACATTACTTATTATTTGCTCTTTCAATGTGTAAATATTATAGCAATAATCTGTCAATTTCATTTAAAATAACGTTTGTTACATAATACTAGCTGACTCGGAAAACGTTGTTTTGCCATATTAATTAGCCTTCGACCTATTATCAGACCTACTAAATATACATAAAAAAAATCATAAAGATCGGTGAAGCCGTTTCGGAGGTGTTCGATAACAAACACTGTGATTTTTGTATATCATATACATTTTTTATAAGTATACCTAATATTTTGTCGCTATTAAAAGTGTTACAATGTGCGAGCAATGGAGAAGCAATAAGAAAGTATGGTTTTAATATTAATCCTAGTGATGGCCGGTTAACATTGTTCTCAGAGAAATTATAATATGACGAGATAAGATATGAATATTCTTTATTAATTTCTTTCCGTGGATGTCGTAGAGAGCGACTAAGGAAATAAATTACCAGGAGACGGGCAGCAGCGTCTTCCTGAGATTTCAACCGCATACTGCGATCACCAACTCGCCTGCCAAGTGTAGCGATTATGGCAAAACCGTTCATGGTTAAAAACTATGAGGGAGGCCTATGTCCTGCAGTGGGCGTGAAATGGCTGATGATGATGATTATTCTTTATTATACACCAAAGCACACGACATACAAATAAAAAAAGCTGAGTTTACCTACTGTAAATTATTTCAATCAATAAATCATCCCCGTCTTCCCCCGTCCGGGAGACAGGTGTGAGTTTATAAAGAAATAACATACATACATAAAAACTCACCTACATAAACTCACACCTGTATCCCAGAGGGGTAGGTAGAGACCAGGGACTGTCACTTGCTACGATCCTGACAGATCACATTCGCTTCCTCAACATTCATTAGTCGTTGCATGCACGCACGCCGGTTTCGGGTGCTTTTTATCTTGCCCTTTGCTAATACATCCCCTATTCGGTTGCTTCCACTCGCATTCACATTCACATTTGCTCGTTATATTTGTTTCGTCAATCTTTCTTCCTTCTTTCTCTTCACATGTCCAAACCAACGTAACATTCCTTTTTTTATAACGAAATAATTCACCCTTTTTTCCGATTTTAAGTTCTCGTCATGCGAGAAAATTGTCGGTGAACATTCTCCCCGGTCCATTTCTAATCACTCTCCTTTTTTAGGGTACCGTAATGAACAAGGAACCTTTATAGTATAGTCACGTCCATCCGCCTGTCTGTTTGTCCGCGGCTTAGTACAGAAAACTGACATTTTGCATAGATATACATATTAATCACGCCCCGACAAAACGGTACGATGAAATCTTAAAAATTGTCTGAGGGCACCCCCTCGATACCAAAATTTCTTATAATAATAATAAGCAGCCTATATACGTCTCACTGTAGGGCACAGGGCTTCTCCAGTCAGAGAGTATGGGCTTAATCACCACGCGTGCTCACCGCGGATTGGCGATTGATTTCAAGCGCTGAGGTATATGAATAGCTCAGACACTCAGGTTTCCTCACGAAGTTTTCCTTCACCGTTAGCGAGTGGTATTGCTACTATAACTTCACAAATGTACATAACTTAGAAAACAAAGTCATAGGTATATGCCCGCCCTGGGAGTCGAACCTGGGTCTCTCGCTTCCGAGTCCAATGTTCTACCCACTAGGCCACCACCACCACAATTTCGGATACAATGTTTTTTTTGTCGCCTACACCACGCAAATTTATGTTTTGAGCAGGTCGTCCCCCCGCCCTCCCCCAGTTGATTGTAGAAATGTAAAAAAAAATCAGGGCAGTAGTGCATATAATAAACTCAGAACGAAAACTATCACGGCTAAGTAGGCTTTACAAGTTAACGAGTAATAGGCGACCAACTAATAAAAGGCAAAATTCCATTGAAAATTACTTTGATGGAGTTGTTCGTTGTATAAGGCAGGTAAAAAAAACTTTCCTTCTACGGAACCCTACACTGCGCGTGGCCAGACACGTACTTGGCCGGTTTTTGTAAAGTATATTTCCACGCAGTGCCTATAGAGCATTCACCCTCGGAGGTGCCTCGAGGGCCTATTGTTCTCCGAATGTTGGCACCACTCGTTTTCTTAGTTAGCGACTACTTTAACCTGGCTTATTGTTCCATTCCAACAGTCTGAACTGTTCTGTGAGTCTGAAGCACAGGCAGACCGGGTTTTATAAAAAAAAAATTAAATAAAAAATAAAAGCAGACTTCAAAAAATTAGAAAGCTTATTGCATAAAAGTTAGAAATAATTTAAAAGAATCCCTTTCAATTAGAAGTATGTATACATGTAGGTATTGTAGAATTATAATTTAATAAAAAATTAAACTTACCTACATGTATTTTTTTTAAAATCTTAAAATAAATAAGTTTAAAAAAATGACATACCTACGTAAGTTTCGTTTAATGATCTACAAATTACCTTGATGTAGTATTGAATAATCAAAAAATATCGTGACGTCTCGTCCTTGCGGTAACTTACCAAGTTCAGCGCCATCTATGCAGGGACTAGGAAATAAATAAAAAATAAAATCCCTTATTGCAAAAAAAAAACACAAAGGAGGTTTCGAGTCTGAGTTTTTAACAAATTATAACGTGGAGGCAGAAGTAAATAGGTTTAATTATGTTTTGAATTTACATATTTAGTGCACTCAATGCTCTAAATTCAATTTACTTTATCCTCTAGCTGATAAAAACAGCTTTTGCACTCAGATATCGAAGAGCAAAAATACTCTTTCCGAGATGGGGGGATGAAAAATATCTTTAATTTCGTTCTGGCGTCATCTAGAAAAACATAATATTCTGACATTTTCCACATTTTAATAGAATAGGCGGGCGAGACTCGCCATGGAGTGGGTGCTGCGCCGCGGCCATCGTAAGCCGGGCCGGCCGAGAAGACTATGGCGGGATGATCTCGACAATTTCTTGCCGGAGTGATCAGCCCCTATATTACGCTCACCAAATCCTGAGCGATTCCAATCGTTTAACTGTCAAATTAGTATGGAATTTGACAGTTAGACGATTGGAATCGCTCAGGATTTGGTGAGCGTAATTAGGCCACAGAGATCGCAAATGGCCGAAAATCTTTGTCTGAAAGGGGGCCTCTTCACCCTGTAGTGGGACAGACATGTTACGGAGACTATTAAAAATAAATAAATAAAATAAAAATAACTTTATTCAAAAGTAACAAATTTGCTTATGTTAAGAGTAATATAATTTAGTACACTTTTGAAATGGTCGGAGCCTCAGCATTAATGCGGTTTTTCAGTCTCCGCCGCGATTTTCTACGCTTATTCTTTATAAATATTACGTAATATTACGTAAAGCAACGCTATCAAAAGATTAAAAAAATAATATTGAAAAAAACAAAAATCACTGACAGGTTCCATGATTGAGCGAAATGTACAGGTGAACTTAAATAAATAAAGCTCAATTTGTTATGCTTAAGGATTGAGCTGAATTTAAATTCGTGAAACAAATTTTACAATTGAGAAATTGTAAAAACATATCAACTTACCGTACATTTTAACTTTAGAAGCTAATATAGAAAACTAATTGTTTTTTTTTCATGAATTCGTTGTTTTCTCCACAGTAAAAGTTGTTCGTATCAACGAGTAAAAACCCTCAATTTTAGAAGTAAATAATAAAGAATTTATATTTATATATACATAAATTTTCTTTATTATTTACTTCTAAAATTGAGGGTTTTTACTCGTTGATAAGAACAACTTTTACTGTGCAACAACAACTGTATATATATATATATATAGCTCAATGTTATTACAGGGATAGATAATACTCTTTCAACCGCTTCTTGAAGGTACCAATAATGGGACTGGCGCATATGTTCTGTGGCAGTGCGTTCCACAGCCTAACCGACTGGACCGTGAAGGAGTCACCGTAAGCTCCAGTATTGTGAGCAGGAATTTTAAGAAGATGGGAGTTAAGTGATCTTTTTGATCTTTCTCCAGAGAACAGGTATTGAAACCTTTCTCTCAGGTATGTGGGAGATGAGGGATGATTAAGGATTTTGTACAATAGTGACAGTATGTGTGCATTCCGGCGAAGACGAATTGGCAGCCATTTTAACTCTTGTCGGAAACGAGACACATGATCAAATTTGCGTAATCCGTATATGAAGCAATTCTATCTATCTAGTATCTATATATCCATCTATCTAATCAGTCCATAAACAGAGCCCAGTGTTGGGCATAGGCCACTTCTCTTCCGCTCCAACCAATACTTTACAGCCGCTTTCACAATGTCGTCGTGGGCCCACCGGCCTGGTTAGTATTTAAGGATTATTTTAGAATTAAGTCGTGCCGCTCGCATGCCGCCGACCCGTTCTAGCATGGATGGACCTTAATGAAATTGCGGCCACCGCCAATGGACTAAATGGAGCCGAGAGCAACAACAATCAAGGTGGCTATTAGTCGACTAATTACTACCGTCCGTCCCAAGAAGCTTCCGAGTAAATTGCGTTCGTCGAGAGACGGGGCGACCTGGAGATTTAATTTCCGGACAAAATCCGCCTTTAAGGGCAACCAGGGTGCTAACTAATCAACAAAAAAAACCGGCCAAGTGCGAGTCGGACTCGCGCACGAAGGGTTACGTACCGTTATCTATAAACCATTTGAATATTTCAAGCGTGTATCTGTTGCCGTTATTAAGGTCGAGCAAACGATGGCAGGAAGACGCTGGATGCAAGCCGCTTCCAACCGGCCTTTTTGGAAATCCATGGAGGAGGCCTATGTTCAGCAGTGGACTTCTTGTGGCTGAATGATGATGTGACGATGAAACAACGGTAAAAAATCACGTTTTTTGTAAATATTTATTTTATTCTGTTTTTAGTATTTGTTGTTATAGCGGCAACAGAAATACCTACAGCGGCTGTGAAAATTTCAACTATCTAACAATCCCGGTTCGAGAGATAAAGCCTGGTGAAAGAAGGACGGACGGACGGGCAGCGGGGTCTTAGTAAACAGGTCCCTTACCCTTTGGGTACGGAACTCGAAAACCAACATATCTTCTTTTACAGATTGTATTTGAAAAAAGTGTCTGTATACTCTCTCAATTATGTTAACGGTGATTTTAGGACCCGCGACAAATAACCTGGGATTAGATAGTAGATAGCATTTATGCTAAAAACGACCGTTTTTTGCCTTAGGTTAACGACCATGGTTCCTAAAAATAACTATTAACATGATTGAGAGATTGTGCATACACTTTTTGCACATTCGATCTGTAAGAGAAAAAAGATATGATTTTTTTCCTCGGTGGCGCTAGTGTAACTCCCTGGAGCCCCTTCTTCATCATCATCATCATCAACCCATTATGTCCCCACCGAGGGGCACGGGTCTCTTCCCTGAGGAAGGTATAGGCCATACTCCACCACGGGGGCCAAGTCCGGATTGGTGGAGGCTTGTAGACTAGTGGCTCGTCTACTGTCAGAAGTTGTCAAGCCGCCCTAAGGCCTCTGACTTGGCTTAACGAGCCCCTTAAACTACGGTAAAGCTTCTGCTTTCAGTGATTAAACCTTTCCACTCGCGCTGGAATAGTCTTTTCACAATTTTGGTATTTAATGTTAGCTAACTCGTGAATTTTCCGTTCACGAGTTAGGTCTGTACTTCGAATGCTGAAGTTAATTTGCTACTGAGAATAGATTTACTCCAGTCGCGAGCGGAGAGGTTCAGATTGGATGTCACCGTCGGAACTGAACGCGGGTTATCAGCAAAATGTGTCCGCAGGTGAGTTACACCTACAGGAGTTTAAAATGTATCATCATCATCAGCCATTTGACGCCCACTGCAGGACGTAGGCCTACCTCATGGTTTTCATAACCATGACGGGTTTTGCTATAATGCGGGTTGGCGATCGCAGCACACGGTGCAAATAATATATGCTAAAATGATCACTTTTTCCTGTCTAATATATAAAAAAATTTGTTTAGGTATATTTAGTGAGTCTGAATATAGGTCGTAACCTATTAATATTAAAACAACGTTTTCCGAGTCAGATAGTAATATTAAAATTCGATTTTGCTGTAGATTTCTTCATAAATTAGTACATAAACTGCGAGTAGATGATTGCCTTTGAGATAAGATTAGCACCCACAGGTCCACAAATTATGTATTCCTATCCTGTGATCACCAAATCAAGAGCGACTATATTTCCGTGCCGTTTTAATTCCTCTTTAAGAGTCGGATTCTTATGTGTGCACCATCTTCCATGCGCTCCGGCACGGGTCAATTTCTTCACCATTTTAATGCCAGTAACTTATTTACTTCCAATTAAAGAATGAAATAAAAGGCGGCTGTAATTAAAACGGCATGGGGATAGAACTGGATTATGAAAAACTGTGCATAATTTGGTGGGTAACACTAAACTTCGTTTAATTTAAATCGTGAATGGGGCTGAAATTCGGTAATGCAGGCGGAATATTATATGTTTAGTGGCGTTTTCTAGAGTTGGGAAGGAAGGTGTTTCAACGGCAATTAACCTTCACCCCTGTAAGTTTAAGGAAATGACACGAAATGCGGTGGGAAATTGGCTTTCGAAGAGCTATGTCGATTATTCGTATGGTTCCTATCCAGCGCTCTGGTGTCAATATTGGGACCTAAGGAACGCGGAAGAATGGCGAACCTTTTTTATTTAACATGATTAATTTATTAAACACTCAGACTAAAATTACTTGACTAATATTGAGGCTAAGGCATAAATTGTTAAACTCGTGAAAAATATTGTCTTGTAGCCTAAACGGCCTGTTGCCTAATTTTGACGAATAATGACAATAATAATAACTTCCACACAATACAGAATACACAATACATCACAGTTCTAACTAGCGTGGAGGGTAGTCCACGCCATCTTTCTGCTGCTACTAAAATTTTCTTATTTTATCAAACTACCGACATACTAGATTGTTATTTAACAACTTCTACAAATACGTATGCCAATAAAAAAGTTATGAGTTAATACATCACTTGACCTGGTACCAAACTAGGATACTCTGTGCTATGGTAACCAGGCTAAGGTAATGAGACAAGAATAAACATACATTGTATTAGCCCCTTGATTTTAGTAATATTTTTTAAAATATTTTTAGTAATAATAGAACTTTACCGTAACGAGATTGCCAACTAAAACGATTTTTTGTTTTGTTGAAGAAAAAAAAGGTTGAGTTTGAGTGTTTATATTTTTTCTCATAAGTTTACGTAACTGAGCGTATTTGACACTCACTTTTACTATTTGACAGAGTAAAGTTTTGAGATTAATGCATTAAAAAAGGGCGTGTCCGAAAATGTGGCGAGCGAAAACAAAAGAAAATATCCCCAGCAACGTTATAGGCGATCAAACCACAAAATGTTGGAAAACCTAACTATTACTCTTTGTACTAGAACTACGCTTCAATACAATTGTACGTGCCAGTGTGTTTGTGTGAACCAAATAAGTGCCGAAAAGTATTAAAACAATATGTCTTAAGCTAATTTTAAGCAAAGGGTAACTCACCTCACAGATAAACCTATACAGGTTTGAGTGAGGGTCTTTTGTATTAAATATGTACTTTGTGAAATTTCTTGAATAAATAAGTAAAAGAAACAAGAAAGCTTGTGACAGATTATCTTGAAATCAACCCCCTACTGAAATTTTAGATGGCTTTACGGTAAAGATGTACATTTTTAGAAACCGTTGTAAGTTTGGTCCGACTGTTTTTACGAGTTAATTGTAAATTGTAAGCTGAGTTACTGTATCGTGAAGAGTAAGGCATCAACGTCAAGAATTTTAAAAGAATTCATGAACAATTGACTGCAAAACATACACTGTTATACATAATTGGATCTAGGTACATTTTTGCCCACAATTCCTTAAGTCAATTGCACAAAACACAAATCCTTAGATTAGCGTGTTCTAAGGACGTATTTTTATACTTTTTAAGTTTTTTGTTTAGGAGAATAATTAATTTTCTATTTAAGTTTAGCTATTTTACCGCCGTATTTTTAGGTAATCAATGTTTTATTATCCCCCGCGTGACAGGTTCTACCTAGTGTGGGGGTCAGCTTATTTGTAAAATGTACCTTTTTGTGGCAATAAATACTTTATCTTTTGAATAATTGTAATTATGCAATGTTAACAAATCCTGTTGAAAATTCTAAAAGATTTAAAATATTTCTGTCTTCGTGATAACCTACACTGATTTACTTACAATTCAATATATTCCGATTTATCGCATTATTCACGGTGGAGTCTCGACCGCAACTTTTTTTCTCTCAGTCTTGAATAACTATCGAATGCAAAGTTTTAGGTAAGTAATTTAGGTCAAGTGAAAGATGTACCCGTACCGTACCTATTAAGAAACCCAAATGCCCAGGGGAGCGAGCAAGTCTCTTAATCGCATAGTTGTTCAATAGAGTATTAGTACGGCAATGATTGTTTCATTGACACTATTGGTAGTCTACTAAGCAATCGCATACCAATGATATAATCCGTGCAGCTTAACACGGCGCCTCGCGCGATTCGATCTTCTTCGCGGGTGATGCCTATTTAATTTGCGCGGGTTATACCATTGGAATAACATCGTACTGCTATTTGGTTACTTGACTACGGAATGGAGGCAAATAACAGCTATTGTCATGCTAATATCATTCTATTTCATTGCTCTTAATATAATTTCTGAATTTTCTGTGCGCACATACAAACACAAACTCACGCCTGTATCCCAGAGGGGTAGGTAGAGACCAGGGACTGCCACTTGCCACGATCCTGACAGATCACTTTCGCTTCCTCAACATTCATTAGTCGTTGCATACACGCACGCCGGTTTCGGGTACTTTTTATCTTGCCCTTAGCTAATACATCCCCTATTTGGTAAAAGGATGTCCGCATACTCTTTCTCTCTCTGAGAGAAGGCCTGTGCCCTACAGTGGGACGTATGTAGGCTGCTTATGATGTTGAGTTCCGCATGGGACGTCCGTTACCGGCTGTTCCACCCACATCCGCTCGCTATATTTCTGTACTCAATATATATCTGTGTACAATAACGAATATTCTATCTACCTATTGAACAACAATGAGTTTATTAGACTCAAGGCCCTGAAGTAGTCGTAGTGGCCAGTAACTCGATTCGGTCAGGGACAAGTGTCCGTCTGGAAATTGCTTGCAGTTAGTTAGACCTGAGATTTCCGCACATAGGGCCGGTTTCTGAATTGAGAAATTTACCAAGTAAATACTTAAGTAACGTTCTGTCACGCTCTTTTCGCCGGATTAAGCACCGTGTGGCGCCGGATTAAGAATAGCGTCACTCCATTTCCTTCCGTGGATGTCCCAGAAGGCAACTAAGGAAATAAATTACCAGGAGACGGGCAGCAGCGTCTTCCTGAGATTCTAACTGCATACTGCGATCGCCAACCCGCCTGCCAAGCGTAGCGATTATGGTAAAATCCCTCATGGTTATGAAAACCATGAAAGAGGCCTATGTCCTGCAGTGGGCGTCAAATGGCTGGTGATGACGCTCTTTTCTCAGAAATTCGAAGAGACCGCACTACAGTTAACTATTTACTTAGTGAAATTCTCAATTCAGAAACCGGCCCTTAGCGTCATAGTTGGGCCATTGTACGTAGCAAAGCTGTGAGTTTCCTCCAGCCAGCTTATCTCTTTCCAGAAAGCCACCAGCTCTCGAATGTCACTGCAGGCCTCCTGAAGGGATCCCAGCTTCACAATGATGGCGGTCCGTTGCTTGCTTGCAGTTATCTCAACCGCGCACAAAGGGACGACGAGTCTGTACATTTCGGGGCTTTAGATTTAATGCAAACGTTTAATCTCTACTAGCAATTTCCGCGGCTTTCCTTGCGTGGTTTTCGTTTTTTGATTACATGAGTAGGTGTTTACATGTCCATTCGTGAACGATATATTTTTTTAACAATTTTAAATGAATTTATCAAGATAACAGTTTTGATTAGTAAGTTGAATGGTTTGATAGCACTGTGTTACTTTTGTTAATTGCTTTCAAAATATGGAAATAATTTCAAAAGTCATCAAGTGTTTTTTATCGATTTATGAACTAATCTTAGTAGATAAATAAGTTGAGAACTTTTTACAGACCTTTTCAAGCTCTGCATCTTTTCTTTAGAAAGCAATTATATAATACTAGCTTTGCCCGCGACTTCGTCCGCGTGGAATGAGTAATTTCCGGGATGAAAACTATCCTATGTCCTTCCCGGAACTCAAACTATCTCTATACCAAAA